>CAVNYN010287283.1:0-18495 GCA_963692815.1 Nyctanthes arbor-tristis
CCACTACCACCCCCGCCCACAAAAAAAAAAACCATATATATATATATATATATATATATATAAAATAGTGGCCTTGTGTGGCTGATGGATAGACTTGTATGAAATGAAAATAATTACTCCAATTGTCAACATACTGAGAAAAGCAGTCTACTCGTGGGAGTGTGGGGTTGACATGACATTGACCCGCATGCGTTGATAATTCTCTTCTCCCCATTTGCACTTTGGTACACACCATGTATGTTGGTCGTAAAATAAATTGAGCATTGAAATTGACTTTCTTTATTCTTTAAAGTAAAAAAGCAGGGCGTTGTGTTTCATAATCAGGAGTATTATTCCTACTTTGTAATAATTTTCCTTTGCTCTATTCAGAGTAAAATATTTGCAATATTTTACAAGGTAGATGTTACTAGTTTTTGCACGTCTAGACATGATGTGATTATTTGTTATTTATTTTATATATATATATATATCTATATCCCATAAAAATACGTCGTTAAAAAGTATGTTGGGATCTGTGAACTGATTCCGGGTGCTCCCTCCCCATTTACATGGAATCCAAAATTTACCAAATTTAACATGGTACTAATGTGTTTCAGTCACAAAGATCTCCTATTAGTTGATGGGTATATTAACATTAATGTAATTGGCTAATAAATAAAAAACGGCCAAAAATAGTAAATGGAGTTTCAAACTTTTATACTTGTTTATGCATTACAACCTATACGGCTTTCCACACCAATTTAAGATCCTCAATCACACGTGATTTCTAACAATAGATGTCTCTAACCTTCACACGTCTCTTTCGTATATTGCTACTACATGGCATGATTTCAATTGACTTGCACATATATACGTACACAGACACACACACATATCAATCGAGTGGCACGAGAATATCACCACCTACTTCAGATTCTAAAAATAATACTCGAAATAGTGGGTCCTTGACTTAAAGTCCGTGGAATTCCTTTAATTTGTCCCTATGCATTTTTTATTTTTATGCAAAGAAAGTTTTGTTAAAGTTAAACTACTGATTAAATTAAACATAGATTTTGTCAAGGCATATAATAAAAACTAGTACATACATATGTTTACTTCTCTGTGGATAGAGATTTGTACTAGTCAAATAATAATATCTATATTATTTTCAAATATAAATAAAATGAAAAGAGAAATATGTTAGTATACTTGATGTATGAGAATATTATATATTTTCCTATCACCTAATTTTGTAATTAGTATACCTGCACTTTGATTATAATAATGGGTATGTTACTACTATAAAATTTGTTTCTCGAGCCACTTTGAGATCGGAAGAGCGTCGTTTGATTTAAATTTTCCAAAATCAATTTTCTTTTAAATTCATTTTTAATCACACGTTTACTCATTTTTTTATGTATTTATTCATAACTTTTCTTTATTTTCAACCACATATTCTTTAAAAAAATAATTTTTTACAAAATCAATTCTAAAAAATTTAAATCATACGCACTCCACTGTCACAAGAAGTAGGACTTGTGATTCCTAGCTAATAAAGATACTTATCATTATTTTTAAGGAAATAACATTACATTATAACTACTGACTAAAGATGCTTTTTTTTTTTTAAATATAAAGATTGACTAAAGAGGCTTATCTTACTGGTAAAGATATATTTTGGTTTGATTTATCATCCCACTTAGGCCTGGACGTGGTTGGTTTGGTTTTTGTTTGGTCGTGGTTTTGAGAAAATTAAACCAAACCAAAAATTGATGGTCTTTTGAGAAAATAACCATTTAGTTATTTTGTAATATTAAAATCAAACCATCTGGTTTTGGCTTGGTTTGGTTTCGTTATATATATAATTATAAAATATAGTTCAATGATATTATCGACTAAAAGTAAAAGGAGAAAAGCATATGTACCTTGTACGAGAAGCAGCTATACTCTAGGGTTTAAGTTAATATGATTTTAATAGAAATCAAGATTTTTTTTGTAACTTTATTCTTTTAACTTTAGGAATTTAAATTAAGTTAATAAATTCGAAATCAAATCCTTTAACTTGGTTGTGGTTTGATTATTTGTTATGGAACGAAAACCATAATTAAACCATAATCAAATGGTTATTCGTTTTAATAATCATAACCATTTGAAAATTTAGAAAAATTGAACAAACCACTCAGTTTTGGTTTGGCTTAGTTGGTTATGATTATTTTTCCAAGCCCTAATTCCACTCCATGGTCCTCACATTGTACTCAAATGAATAAAGAATAATTATTACTAACCATACTGGAATTGTATTTTGCAACATAATCTTTTCCTTAGTTAGAAGAAGCCATCTAATTTTTTGTTAGTTTTTTTTTAAAGTGTAATTACAATCTACTTTGTAAAGGTATGAATGCACATAGATATATGTCATATTAAAATACAACGCAAATAAATTAACAATACAAATATCTATAAATGGGACTATAAATTACAAATAAAATGTACACAAACTCTCATTAGGGGAAATCGAACATGTGTAAGTCCCAAGGCTCAATATTAGCTCTTTAACTAAACGGGTTGAGGGTATTTTCTTAGTTAGTCGATGAAGAGGCCCAAAATAGTAATTGGGCTTCTCCTCTAATTTCCTCAAAAACAAATGTTCTAGATAATAACGAGCCCAAAAAAGTAATTGGCCTTCATACTAAGTTGTAAGCCCATATTCTCCATATTCAAATTTGGATTTGATTTTGAGAGTTTTGTTTCTTGAAGTCATAGCAATGCTTTTTATCTAGATTGAAAATTGATTTTCAGTCTAATTGATATTTTCATAATGAAGGATGAGTGGGTAATCATAAATATATTAAGACACTCACATATTCATTATCTAATAGGAAAATACCAATTAGATTAGAGATTGACCTCTAGTCTAGATAAATAATATCATTCTTGATGATTTTAGGGGAACAAAACCGTTAATTTTAAATCAGAAATACTTCACTAAGCCACACACTAAAAACTCATCCAATCAAGTATAAAATGAGATGAGTCCAACTTAAACGGAGTTAATTACCTGAAATGTCACTGTACTTTTAAAAAAGTTATCTCAAATATCATTTTACTTTAAAACTCACCTAAAATGCCACTGTACTTTCAAAAAGTTATCTTAAATGCAATTGAACTTTAAAACTCACTCGATACGCCACTGAACTTATGAAAATATTATCCCGTTTGCCACTCTCGTTAAAAAATGTAACAGACTTGATGACAAAGCTAACGAAATTTACCATGTGGCATCTATATTGTTTTTTTTAACCAGGTATTGACAAAGTGACAACTGAGATAACATTTTCACGAGTTTAGTGACATATGAGAAAAATTTTATAAAGTATAATTGCACTAAAGCTTTATAAAGTTTTATAAAACTTTCCTCTTATGTCACTAAACTTGTGAAAATATTATCTTATTTGCCACTCTGTCAACATCCGATTAAAAAAATAACGGTCAAGATGCAACCTGGTAAATTCCGTTAGTCATGTCATCAAGTCAGTTATATTTTTTAATAAGGGTGGCAAATGTGATAAGACTTTTATAAGCTCAGTGGCATATGTAGTGAGTTTTAAAGTACAATGACATTTAAAATAATTTTTTGAAAGTACAGTGATATTTCGGGTAAATTTTAAAATACAATGACATTTAAGATAATTTTTTAAAAGTACAGTAATATTTCAGATAATTAACTCGAACGCTTGATGTGACCTATCCGTTCCTTTATTGTGCAAGAGTAGACCCATATGACGCACACCCACGTTTTATTTGTGCCTATGGTTTGCTATGAAAATCATGTGCTCGATTTACTAAAGTTTTTGTCCATTCAAATACATATATGACGTTCCAAATTTAAGAAGTCCACTCTCAAAATCATCCCAACATAGACTCGACCCTCGTACCAACATTTCCACTACGTTGTGGCTTCATAATTCGTATTAGATTCATAGGTTACATAATTGAACTTATCCATCACAGATAGGAATTAAATGGCTAGCATTTTAAGCAATACTACTACTCAATTCCGAATTCATGCTTGAACTTTGCTTGCTGGAAATGGCGTAAATTCTCGACTTGATCAACCATTGAGTTGAATTGTATAAATGGCATTCTATGGTTACAAGCGTGATGTCGGTGAGTGCCACTGGACTCCCTATAATCCTTCCTCTGATTATGAATTTTCTTTGTTCACCCATGAGTCTCCGTATGAATTTAAAGAATCAAAGTCGGATTCATATTGTAATTCTTATTCGTATTCTGATTGTTATGATTCTCCTGCACAAGTGAATCAGAATCACTCTGTTTGCATGAACAGCTATGTTAATCTGATCCCGTATGAGCCGATTGAGTATTTTGATTCTTCTTTGTCTCCTTTTTCGAATTACTATAATGGTTTTGAATCTCGATCTGGAGCAAATTACTCTGTTTACAATTACAATGAGCCTAAAATTGTCCAGTATGAGCCACCTACTTACGCTAGGGTTTATCTATCTACGGTGACAAAACCGGAAATTTCTGATTCTACCCTGGAATTCGATTTGATTGAATTTGATGAGTATGATCCGACTCCTTATAGTGGTGGTTATGATCAGTCGGAAACTTACGGCAGGCCTCTTCCTCCCTCGGATGACATCTGTTATCCCCATTCCTCCCCGCCGTTGTCGGAAGCGACGGTGGTGCATCTTTGGAAGGCTTCTCTTTTGCCTCCATTCCTTCACCCTACGGGGAAAATGGCAAACAATCCGACATCAAAACTGATCCACAACCCCGGGGTGAAAATGGAGACAAGACAGCAAAAAATGGAGACTCAACTGATGCAGAGGCACGGCCCCATGTTGAAAATGGAGATAAGATATCCAGTGATAGTGGGGGAAGTGAGATTTCCAGTGATAGTGGGGGAAGTGAAATTGGAGAATTGGATGTGAAACGGGGCGATGAATTGCCTTCTTATGATCATGTTAATGGGTTCGAGGATAGGCAAATTCCTCAAATTCCATATGGTTCTGGTTTGGAATGTATGGACCTCTGTGAAAGTTTATTTGGTTACTGGCCTTGTCTAGCCAAGAGAGATCAGAAAAGGGATCATTGTTGCCCAGTTTGTGACCATGGAAGAAGAAAAAATCCATGGGACAGTGCTGCAGATTATATTTTTGGGACACCATTGTCTTATGAGGAGAGGAAACAGGGAGGATACCAGGCTAGTGTCTATAATTATGGACAGTATTATAATGTGCAGCAGCCTCAATATGGAAAATCATGGCTGCATTAAGGGTGCTCAATTTATTCTGAAATGTAGGTAAGCACTTTCTGTGTACAAATAGAATTATTCCTGAAAGGTTTACATCAATGCATCTTTATTTCAGGCCTCGTCTAGATAAAATGCACATTAGTATATTTTCTTCGCCCCAAATTCAGATATATCCTACATGCTGGAGCACATTGTCATATGCAAAAGTTAATGCTCCATATGTAGGAACTCACAACTGCTTGTACTTTGATGATCAAGTGAATTACAGGCTTGAGAGAGAAAATGATTGCAATATATACAGAGTGAGATGAAATGATGAATCTAGATAGAGTTGGCTATCTGGCTAGCTGAGCAGAGCTGGGCTTGTCAGATTGCGTTTGTGCTCATCGACTACCAAGCACGAGTTGCTTGCCCAAATCAGCAGGTGGTTTGTGCTTGGCTCAGGTTGCTCAGTTATTATGCCATTTTTTATATCTGCTCCCCTTTTTGCTTCTTGTTTGGCAAGCGAGCAGCTCATCGAGCTGCTTGGGCTCTGTGAGTAGATGACCCAAGCCCAAGTACTTGCCTATTCGGCACATTTTTGGGCTCCCTAGAGCTGCTTAAAGTTGTGAGCCGAACTTTTTGGCTCACGAGCCTCTTTGCCACGGTTACTTTTAAAGGTAGATCTGATTAGGATCAGATGGCATACCATGGTGTGAATTGTACCCAAGAGTAGGACGGGGCATTCGGTCGGCCGGCCGGGAACTGGAACTGAACCGGCCAACTTCGTTTCCAATCCGGCGAACCAGTTGGTTAGGTTTGTCGGACATTTTTTTTTTTTTTTAACACCGTTGGTTTGATCGGTCTACCTGTCCAGCTCGGTTTGGTCTTTTTTTGCTCAATCCTATCCAAGAGAATGGAGGCATATCCTATCACGCGCGTCACATGTAATTTATTCGTGTAACAATACCCTAATGATATCAAAATCTGGACAGGATATGCAAGTTGCAACATATATGGATTCCAACCGAGGAAAAGAAGGAATCCCATCTTATGAATGAAGCCACGAGTTAATTATTATTTACGTGATTCTGGAATACAAAAAAATTTTTGATATTCCATTGGTACTCAAAGATGCTGTACTCTTAATTAATTAAAAATTTACATGCGTGTTCAAGGGTGTTAATTCAACAATAAATCACATCTCATAAACTTACATGTCGGTTCCTAATTTGCCAATAGTGCGTGGTAGGACACTCCTAGAATAGCATAATTTTGTTCTTAAATACAAATACTCCTATAATAAATGCTTTTAACTGTGGACATTCTTGGTTTAGGAAAAAGGAAATATGTCAATCTTAGGACAGACACAAAGCATTATTATTAGACAAAGCTTATAAAGTCATAAAGAAGGGAAAAAAAAAAGTCGCTTACGTAGAATATAATTATGCAACATAATTATAATTTATTCACTTTCCTAATTATGATTTTATTCCTAGTCACTTTCTGATTTATTCATTGTCCTTTTCTTTGTGTCCTAGCCCTTGATTTATGCCAGTTTTTGGAACCTTTTGTTTATATGCTTAATTTAATCTTCGGTTAATTTAAGAAGAAGAAGAAGAAAATTTAAAAAGTAGCTGTAAGTCTGTAACCTCGTAATATCCGCCGTCTAATTTGTTTGCAGCAGAAATGAAAAGTGTGAAGTTTCTTCTTCATCTTTTCTGTAACTCTTTCTCGTGACACCCCATCCTCTGTTTTACATGCAGAAACAAACAACCCTTATGGCTTAAGCCAACTGTCTGGTGTTTGGTATGTTTCGAAAGTACCGAAATCGCCCCTCTCCTAATCTGGTTTTGTAATCATGTTTATGTACATCTAATCTAATCATTTAGTATTAGTGTATAAATCACTTCTGGCAAGACAATGCGGCAGCTGTTACTTTAAGGTGCCCATCAAGGGACAGCTCATTTATGTTTGTTTTGGTCCATCGTGTCCCTGTATTCTTCAATAATAAGCCACCCCACCTGACCCCACCTCTTAATTATGCCTCATTAGGTCAATTTAGGGGGAAAAGAAAAAGAAAAAAAGACATAATTAATTAGCATGTACTCTTCACATTTCATACCAAAAAAACTCTGTTAAAATCACCGTGGCCAGAGTTCATAGTCTCCTCAAATCAGAAATGACGTACAAACTTCTTCTGTATCTGTTTCTTCTGTTTTTCCCTCTGGTGGCGACCGGTTCGGGTTCTATTCACGATCTCCTGAAGAGCAGAGGCTTGCCTGCCGGGCTTTTTCCCAAGAATGGAATCAAGTCCTTTGAGCTTGATGAGAATGATCAGCTCCGGGTTTACTTGGAGTCGCCGTGTGTGGCAAAGTTTGAGACTAGGGTGTTTTTCGACAGTGTCGTGACGGCTAATCTCAGTTATGGTGGACTCATTGGAGTTGAAGGGCTGTCTCAAGAAGAACTGTTTTTGTGGTTACCAGTGAAGGATATCATTGTTTATGATCCTTCTTCTGGTCTTATTCTGTTCGACATTGGATTGGCTCATAAACAGATGTCTCTTGCTCTGTTTGAAGAACCACCTATTTGCAACCCTCAAGGTAGTTGTTCACTCTATCCTCTTCTGATAAATCCTTTCCGGTAGCAAAATTACATGGTTTAATTGTTTCTTCTGATATTAAAATCGATTTTGCCATGCAGATGTGCTGATGAACGAGAGTCCAGACAAGAGGAGTTCGAGTTTGAAGTTTGACTGATAAATAGTCAAATCAGTCCTCTTTATCAACTCAAAGTGGTGTTTGTTTTGTTTGAGGTGTTCTTCGATTTGGGTTTTTGTTCCTTTGAAACTCGGGAATTAAAATGAAATGAATTTCCCATCTCATGCCAGTAGGACTGTAAAAAGCTGGAAGACTAACTGTAGAATTGTGGAAAGAAAATGAGAATATTTTGGAATTTTCATCTCTGTTCATAAAACTATCCCTTTTACTTTTAAAAGAATTTCATTTATTTTATTGAATTATTATGCATACAAATCAAGAATTCTTTCAAGAACTAGAAAAGACCAAGGTTATCATAAAAGATAGGTAAAATTCTTTCTAACTGTTGAATCTTCTCTGTCAAAATTTATCTATATTGGATGAAAGCGCAGAAAAATTAGGGTCTTATCTTCAGGCGTTAGCATGTCTTCTGCGTCTCGTGATCCTAATGTACCAGAAAACAGCAGCAACTGAAACAATGGCTAGTCCAGCAAGAATAACATCTCCACCAGCTACAGACGACGAATGATGCCTCCTGACGAGGGGGCTTTCTGGAACTTCATCCAAACCTGACGGGGCTCCAGTTGGGGCTCGAGTTGGAACTGAAACGGCTACTTGCATAGGCCCGAACGCAGCTGAAATTCTGTACGCGAAGCTTTCTCCTATAGAAATAATAAGTAGTTGGGCTGATATGATGTAAATGAGTAGAAACCTATCCATGAGAAAAGGAACTTATAGTTTCACTAAATGCAGGCCTGGGGTTGTGTTAATATAGAGAAACTGAATCTTTAGATTTGAATCTTTGAAAAACACTAGTCTTGCTTTAGGACTCTGAACAATAAAAAATTGCCCTTTTTTTAAAGTAGCCAAATGGAATGCATTTGCATCTACTTCTAAAAGAAAAAGGTGTTTCCTGGGGAAAGCTTATTTGTGTGTCAGTTGGAATCGCAAACACTGAAATTTTATAGTCTTCGTCCCGAAGTTTCCCTGGAAGACCATGGGAGTATGGACATATATTTTTTGTTGCACAACTTACTTTAAAGTTCATTTTCTTGGTGCTTTCCGGTGTTGCTGAAAACCTTTCGACCGGGCTGACCAGACTAACTTTTTCTTTTATCTGTGTCTACTCTTCATTTGACAGAGTATCTCAAACTTAAAGAGTCAGTTCACATGAAGATGGAATTGGGCGGAAAAGGTTGAGCTTGATTAATGTTATTATTCAATATTCATCTAATTTTCCTAGAGATTCAGCTGATAATGATCTTGCAAGAATAACATAAAAAGCATTGACCAGGTCAAGAGTTGATTTTATCAATAACCGTGCTTGACTGTTCTTATAAGAAGTTCATTTAAAACAGTTTAAAGGCTGTCAAAAAATTCTATTACAGGAAACACAGGAGCATCCACCGTGTAGAGCAACTACAATGGTATAATGATCATCTTTATTTGTCAGTACTCAGTAGGATCAATAGAGGATTGATGGCTTCTGTAACTTCTTTAAATTCTTTTGATGATCTCAGACAAGAATTCTCTGATCTGATCAACATCAGGTAGCCTACCTTGCTTGCCCTGAAATTTGGAGTAAAGAAATAAGTTTACAACAATTTTGGAGACGACAAAGTAGTATCTCTGTCCTAATGCTGAACAACTGTGTACTTGAGCTGATAAAAAATGAAAGTACCATGTGTATATACCAAAAAGGGGAAAGAATGCCATTTCTGGACTAGTGAAAGTACACATAAAATAAAACTTTACCTCCACACATGAAGTAACAAGAATTGCCCCTTTGGAGGTGGTGACACTGATATCAGTAAGGTCAAATCCAAGCACACTCATGGCCTCCATTATTCTGGAAAACCCACCTCTCGCTTTCTGGTAGACAATCTTTATCCATAGCTTAGTCCCATCGATGGAAGTTACCCGGACTTCTGGCTGTTGACAGTGGACAAGAAGTATTTATCATGAATCATGAATTGCAGAAAAGTGAGAAAATGAGGTAAGAATACTCGGAAGTTAATAAGAATCATAATACTTGGATCCCCCATGTTTTCATCTCTTTTGCTGGATCAATCTCCTCAGAGTTCGTTGTGTCTTCCTTTACGCAATTCAAGTCCATTTCGAGCAGTTGGTCACTGAGATCCTTTACATGCCTCTGTAGCTCCTCAATGTAGGTGACAGCATCAGTGACTATGGTAGCTTTATTCATCTAAAATTAAGGCCAAACATTTACGCTTTAATTACTAAATAGTGTCTATCATATATGAAAGCTGAAAAGCATCAAAGTCAAAGTAGAGAAGTTATTAAGGTTTTGAGTCAATTGCATTTGTGATATTCGGGACTAATGAACGCAGTTCTAAGAGCCTATCATTGAGTTTCTTGCGCCGTCTCCTCTCCGCTTCAAGGTTCTTGGACTTGAATTTCTCATCCTCATCGTCCGAATCAATCTCCTTCCTCTTCTCCATTCTTCCCCCCTTCTTTTTCTCCTCACGAAGTGTGCACAGACCATCAAATGAGGTTTTTAGGCATTCCATTGATGATGGGCAATCAAGAATCCTTAATGGCAAATCGATGGGGGAGAAATGAGAAGAGGGAGTGGCCGAATGATAACGAGAGTGCAAGTGAGAAAGTAGCCACTGCACTAATTTATTTTTATGGGAAGCAATGCCTTTATATAATTCTGTTTCACAAGAGTGACATTTCAAGAAAGAAAGAGAGAGGAGAAAAAGTGGTGGGAATCTTCTTGTTGCAGTTTGTTAGGCTTCCATTCAACATACACAATTATCACCTTGTTTTTGGGTGTTGAGAGCTCATCTCTGGCATGAGAGAGAGAGAGAGAGAGAGAGAGAGAGAGAGAGAGAGGGGGTGACGGGTTTATAACATAACGCGATACTTAAAATGTATATATTATGTATGTAAAACAAAGAAGTAAGCTACATATAGATAAATATTTTTCTGCTACTCCGTTCTAGCTTTCATATATTTGATATGCAACCCTCTTTCGCAGTCTTAAGTTCTGCACAATACATGGAATAATGGATAAAGATTTGTTCATTGCTATAGATCAGGAAATGAAGTCAAAAACTGATGGAGTTAAATGGTTTGTTTATGTAACTGATAATCTGGTGCATAAAGTTCTTTTTCTATTTTGAAATTAGTGGTTAAATTGGTAGAAAGTGGAAAGTACAGAATGACAACGGATTCTTGAAGCTGTTTAGGCCGAATTTTGAGTACATACACTGATACACATTGGCATTATGTAGAGCAGTGAAGGCTACAAATGCTTGTAATTTCAGGTTTTGCCTCTTCGATTGTTTGGCAAACGAGTTTGGAGACATAGCATTACTAGTATTTAAAACAAATTTATGCAACAAAATACCTATAGTGTTAGTGTCTCTTGGATTAGTGAACATTATACCTATAGTCTTACTTAACATTACTTGTAAAAGAGTATTTCAAAAAAAAAAAAAAAAAAGGGATGAAGGAAACATTACTTCAAAAGAGGTTCAAATGATTTACCTATCAGTCTACTCTCTCTTCTTATAAAGGGATTTGGGCATATTTGAGCTGGAGTGTCGACCTAACTTTTCTAAATATCACAGTACCTTATGTATATAGTCCTATGAAACGCACAATTGCTTCCCCCCCCCCCCCATCCTTTTATTATCACACTTGGAGTATAACTGTAGTTCGTATAAGGTCAGCTCAGGCATGTTTACAACCGAAAAAACGATGACTATTATTTTTTGTCAACTAAGAACTTAAATTTGTGTTTTGTGGTTTAAATTAAATAACAAATTGAAACACACTTGAGTTCATTTATAAATTTTTGATTGGCCAATTTGATACCTCTGGGGTACAAGAGGTTTTTCCGCTTGCCGCCCATTCTTTCTTTCCCCTTCAAATTGATCATAGGCAATCCAAGTAGAAAACGCATTGCATCTGTAAATCTTCATATTTTCACACCTAGAGCTATAGGCAATATTTGGTTTTCGGAGCTTGTTATTGAGAGTTTTATGTATAAATCAAAATTTTATCAATTCAAAACTAACTGCACGTACTTCAATCTTCATAAAATAACAAATTTTTATGTTTTTTAATAATCTTATTTTACATTCCCACCGCATATTCTCCAAACAAGATCAACTTTCAAAAATCAAATCAAATTCTTCATGAAGTTCCTTACAATCAAGTTATATTATCAAGGCGGTAAGGAAAGTTTTCTCATCTTATAGCTACACCAAAAAAAAAAAAAAAATGCATAAACGACCTTCCATTTATTTTCATTTTAACATGTGTGACGCACATCACTTATTTTTAAAGTACACGTAGCATGTATAAATTACACGTGACATGCAATTATATACATCAAGAGTGAAAGGTTTCTGTAAAATTTCCACTCATAATCTTCTTCTCTAATGATTTTCAGGTATACACCATGCTAGTGTTTAGAAAATTTTTTCGATTTGGTAACAAAACCCCCCACGTACAAGGTCAAATTTTGACAAGGTGAAAACCCTAAGATCCTAAGAGCTCTTCTTCACAGGGAACTCCATCCCGTTTACAATGGCGTCCTCGGTTTACCGCCAACTCGGTAGCCTGTTCAGTAAAACGACTAAATCTCCGCTAACCGCCGCCGCGGCGACCACAGTAAAAGTCGAATCTTTGGTCAATCAATACAAGAAAAAATCAGATTCCGCCAGCTTTCGCCGCCACCATATGAACTTTGAAGCCGTTGTCCGCCGCCTCGCCATTGGGGGCTACTTCTCTTCAATCCACGAGATCCTCAACCACCAAAAAAAGTACCGAGAGATCACGGATGAAAGCTTCACTGTCCGCCTCCTTTGTCTTTACGGGCAGGCCAAGATGTCCGACCATGCTCTGGAACTGTTCGAGGAAATGCCCCAGCTAAAATGTCCAAGAACTGTCCTTTCGTTTAATGCTCTTCTGGCGGCCTGCGTTCATTCCAAAGAATTTGATAAAGCTTTCAAGCTTTTTCGTGAAATACCGGAGAGGTTGGCCATCCAGCCTGATATAGTTTCTTATAATACCGTGATCAAGGGCCTTTGTGAACAAGGATTGTTGGATAAGGCTGTTTCCATGTTGGATGAGCTCGACAAAAATGATATAGAGCCCAGTACGATCACTTTTAACACACTTTTGGACGCATTTTACAAAAATGGTAGATTTGGTGGTGCAGAGGAGATGTGGAACTTGATGGAAAAGAAGAATGTGAGTCCTGATCTTAGGAGTTACAATGCAAAATTGAATGGCTTGGTGAAGTATAATCGGGTAATGGAGGCTGTAAATATGGTTGAAGGGTTGGCTGAAAGGGGTCAGAAGCCTGATGTTGTTACTTACAATTTGTTGATTAAAGGGTTTGTAAATGAAGGAAATTTGAAAGAGGTGAAAAGATGGTATAAGGAAATAATAGACAATGGATGTAAACCAGACATGGCCACATTCAGGATGCTTATAATCTTTGCTTGTGACACGGGTGACATTGATTTTGCACATGCGTTATGCAAGAAATCTATTGATTTGAACAGGATTTTCTTTAGTGGGGTACAGAAGGTGATCAATAAGCTGGTCGAACATTCAGAGATGGACAAAGCAAAGGAGCTGATGCAGTTGGGGAGTTCAATTCCTCTGTTCCGTGCTAGGATGTCAATGCCAACAGCGTGTGCTCTTCCGATCTCCTTCATTTTATCTTCTACGATTTGTCTTCTTGTATGCTATGTTTTAGCGGCAACTTTGTTCTGCCGCTACAAGCAAGTTTTGAAACCAGTGGTGACTTAGAGTTTACATGATCGTTTATAATGCTTTCTTAGTCCCAATAAGAACAAAGATGGTGGCGGATTACTGTAGGAATCATGTAATGTTCATCTCTGTTTTAGTTGTTTTGGTTCAATTGTCAACGGATAACAAGGACTTGAAAAAGATGTAATCATGCAATGTACCATATTAGATTTGGTTGGACTTAGAAAGGAGCTTTATACGATTAAAAGAAACCAAACTTACCGAGTTATGAGTTATAAACTATTCATCACGAAACTAGTTTAAGTCATCCGTGAATACAATGGGACTAACAAGAAAGTAGTAATTGAGAACGCTAAGATAGTATGTAGGATCTCCAATGTCCACGTGGCACCAAGTGAGAACAAAATTTAATTATCATCTTCAATAATAAATTATAGAAATACTGCATCTAAGCTTAAGCTTGAGTTCAAAAGCTTAACTTTATCTCACATAAGAGTTCAGGAGAGGGAAGGTGAGGTTGATGAAGTTTTTAATTTCCCCAGCCTGGTGATACAAAAATAAATTTGTTTGGTTTTCTTGTAGATGTAAAGGTGGATGGAGTGATGAATGGGAAATACCTAATCGCAAGTTTATCGAGAATAACAATGATATAGCTTGTTATCGAGAATAAGAATAATATATCTTGTAATTATGCATTGAATTTTAGACATATCCTACTAGCATCCCCGTGAATTGGGATCTTAACTAAGCATGCTAGCTAAAGCTATCCATGGGCCAGCCTGCCTAAAGCCCTAGCGGAGGTGTCCCGGGCATGGGCCTTGCCCAGGCCACCTGTGTGCCTGCACAGGCCAGTCCAAAAACACAGGCCAAGGTTGCCCATTTTCTTTGCCCTTTTGTATTGCCTTTTTTTCTTTTTTAGTTTAATGAGAAAATTAGTTTTGAAAAAAAAACTGCTTATTGTTTCACATCTTCAAAAATACGTTAAAAAACATGACTTTAGAAAGATATTTCTCCTCTTATAGTTCCATATTTTAAAAAATGAAAGTTACTCCCCCACCTCTTTTAAAAAATATATATAAATGCAAAACACACTATTTAAATTATTAACGACAGGATGCAATAACATTTTTAATGAGACTTTTAACTGAAAAATAACAAAGTATGATGTGTTTTCTAACCAAATTCATTGCAGAGGGATGCAGAATGATCAGTGCCGACTTTTGAGCAAAAACTTAATATAGAATGTGACATATTTACGTAAGTAAAGTACTCCAATCAAATTAGTGAAAAGGGATGTGAGGGTTATGAAACCTTTTTAGCCATACAGGGATGCAGGATGATCAACATGTGACTTTTAAAAGAAAAATTAGTAGATAATGTGAGATTTATATGGAAGTACTCCAATCAGATTAGTGAGACGGGACATTGGTTGGTCTTTCTATACCTTTTAACCAAAGAGTAAGAAAGACTGCGATTTTTTAGACAAGTAAATTTCAATCAAATTAGTGGTGGAGAGATGTAACAGAATCTACATATGACTTTTAAATAAAGAAAAGTAATAGAAAAAGTCTTTTCTTTAGATAAGTAGAATACTTTCATCAAATTAATTAATGGTGGATGTGAGATGGTTTATTTATTTATATATTTTTTTGTAACGTATTAGTGATAAAGTAACAAAGAACTTGGCCTTTTTATACACATGTTCATGTGATAAATTAGCAGTGGAGTATTCGAGATTGTCTACATGTGACTTATAAAATGAAAAAGTATCAAAGAATCTGATAATGTGACTTTAATAAATTTTGTAACTAAAAATAAATGAAATCCAGCCTCAAATGTGTATTCTTTAATTCTCAGTTCGAGATGAGAAACTCGCATAGCATGATGTTAGTTTCCACTTTCCACAACAGTTAAGTTTCAGCATATGGGCTTAACGGTTTTGTGTAGTCATAAGTGGGCTAAAAACATGACAATCAGCTTTGCATGCGCTGGCTGAAGTTATAATAGCACCTTAATTAAGGCATAAATTACCGTATCCATATTTTTCCTTAAGGTGACTCTTTTGTGGGTATTTGTCTGTTTATGCTAGTTTAATTTTGTATGTAATAGTTTTAGAAAATATTCTATGTAAGAATTTTACATTGTTGATTGGAAATAAAATTATAATGCAATTAATTCTAACTTGGAAATAAAATTATAGTGC
Source organism: Nyctanthes arbor-tristis (assembly GCA_963692815.1). NCBI lineage: Eukaryota > Viridiplantae > Streptophyta > Magnoliopsida > Lamiales > Oleaceae > Nyctanthes > Nyctanthes arbor-tristis. Next base: position 15,959 of record CAVNYN010287283.1, read on the forward strand.
ACTTAGTTTTAACTTTTTACATTTGTTTGTATCTAGCTCACTTGACGTTTAAAAGCTATGTGAAAAAGATCGGAAAATAAAAGCCCATGAGTTGGATTAACCCGCTACATGCCTGAGCCAAAGCAGCTCCATCTCTTGGGATTGGGCTGAGCTTTTGGCTTGGGCCTTTTAGGCTTTACTGGCTTTGGCCGAAAAGAGCCCAGATCTTTTTCAAGCCACGAATCTCAACTAGTGAGCCAGTTCCGTTTGACTCCTTTACATCCTTAAATGTGAAGGTACCTTCCAACAATTATTGTTCGAAATTACTACGGAAGTTCGTATTTCTTCTCTTTTTTTTCCCTGCGATGGTGTAAACACGTGGGATGTGTGCCTATTTGGTTTTGCTGATTTGTGTGTCACATTGTGTTTTGCAAGAAAGAATCATGACTTGCAATACTCTAGGGAAATTTCTCATGTGCCATTATCTTTCCCATCATTCTTCCTTCTCTCTTCCTAATTCGTTAAGCTTTAGGTAGAATTTTCTATGGAAACCACACTATGGAGACAGCAGTTGTAGAAAGGTAAAAACCCACACATGGGTTCATGAACCCACTAGAGGGTTCTTATTTTTCGTAGCAGGTGGTCTCCATAATGGAGATTACTCAGTTTCCACAGAAAAACCGAGATTTAGGTTGGCTGGTATTGGAGAATCTTAAAGAAATGGAAATTTCCAAAACCTCTCAGAGGTTTTGTAACAAAATCACCCTCTCCGCGTGGCGTGTATGGATGCATTGCACGTGTATTTCATGCAAGCCATGTGTATTTTATGCATCCACACATGCCACGTGGGATGAGACGTTTTGTAACAAAGAAAACCCTAATATGCTGTTTTGAATATTAATGGCCTCATTTTATTTTAATTTTTAATTTTCCTTGGAATAGGTAGTCTTTAATTGCTCTATTGGGTATTCAATCTATGTATCTGAGTGAGTGACTAGCTATGCTTACATTTTCCAGACATGAACTACAAATAACGTGGCTGAAAAATTAGATGACATGATATTTTTGATGGATTTCCAATGATTTTGTTTTACACCACACACATGAGGGGATTGGGAGCCAATGGTTGTCGGCACTTTTGGTAAAAAGAGAATCCTTCCTTGCAAGATTAAAGAGAAGCCTTCATGGAAGAGGATGAAGATCAAAGACAATGACAGACTTTATTTTCTTCTGGTGCTTGAGTGAAGACATCACTTTTTTCTCTGTTGCTTGCTCACGGGATGTACTTTGAAATTTTCATTAGCAGTCTTTGTAAGATCTATCACTTCCAATGTCGATGCTCCCTGGGCCGATGAATCTAAATTATATCGGTTAGTTGACCGAAACCATCATATTGTTATTTGTATGAGAAATTCAAGTGATATATCTCCTCAGAGATGGTAAGGCACTATACGTCGTACACTTGCTCTTTCTAGCTATTCATAAATTACATTCTGGTGCCTTAAATTTCCTAGTAGTTAACATGGCAGTCTTTTGATCAAAAAAGAAAAGAGATGAGCTCATTCAGCGGTCAATCTCTCACTCTGGCTTATATTACATTATTATATAATTTTACAATAAAATTGCAGCTGTCTTTAATAGTCTTATGTCACAGGCTGTTTTACGGCTCTTATACGTTGTCCAGCAACCGTGCGGCCTTAGCGTTCTGGCTCGTGCAGAAACGGCGCTAAGTCAGCCTGCACCCGTCGTCTCACATGACGTCCCACACGTCCCTCTAACCGCTCAAGGTTAAAGGCCACAAACGTGTAGCGAATATGGTTGAGAACGAGAATGAGTAAAGTATAAAGGGACTAGGAGAACGTTAGAACGTTTTATTGACACTACAATAACACAACGTTTACAAGAACGACACTCCATCTCAGACGAGTGTTTCACTCTTTATTGTACCTCGCTAACTCTCTTATCCTCACTTATACAACTCCACACTAGGAGCCTCTCTCTCTCCCCCTCTCCACACCCTCTTTACAATGGGGTTCACCCCTATTTATAGACAAGAACTCAAAACGCCATGGGCCGGGCCTGGATCCGTTTGTGGCATGGCAGCCCACCTGCCAGCCGTCTCCCAGCACGTTCCAGCCTGTCAGCAGCCCCCTGTAAGCATATTTCGGCCCAGCTGTGCGCCTCATGGCACAGCCGTCGTCCTTGACTTGTGCAGCCGTCGTTTTGGACTAGCCAGCCGTCGTTCCAGCAACTTGCAGCCGTCGTTCTGGACCTTTCCAGCTGTCGTTCCAGCTCTCGGCCAGCCGTCGTTCTGGACTGTTCCAGCAACACAGTCAGCTGCACGGCCGCCTTCTCGGCCCACTTGCACCCTAGATGTACAACTGTCGTCTCCGATCTGCATGGCCAGCTGTACAGCCGTAGCCTCCAGTCGTCGTTGTTGACCGCTCATCTCCATGGCTGAAGACCTTCAGAATTCGGCCCCAACACTTAGCCAAATTTATGGGGTGTTCCACGCCAGAATGTTCCACACTGTTCTGGTCCAATTCGGCCAGATCGGA
>CAVNYN010287287.1:20860-39165 GCA_963692815.1 Nyctanthes arbor-tristis
CCCCCCCCCCCCCCAAACACCCCCACCCACAAAATAAAAAAAAAAACTGTGGGCCCCACCTTATTTCCTTTTTTTATTCCTTTTCTCTCTTCCTTCCTGCTTTTCCCACACTTCCTGATCTACCATTTTCTTTTAATCATTATTGTTAAAATCATTCATACCTCTAAATTCTTTTTCACATTTCAAACTTTTTTTTTACCCCATCTGTTTCCCTCAGGTAAAGTAATCTTCCTCATCACATCATCTCACAATCCATTGAACCCATTGGAGATGTTCTTATTCAACGAGATGAGAAATTTGAACAAGGCGTCACTACCCACAAAGGGTATACCTTAAGGTAAAAGTATGGGGAGAAAGGAATAGAGTGGTGAAAAACCCACTGAACTGGTGGGCTACATAATTTTATCTCAAATCAAATAATCTGAGGACGCGTTAATAATAGAAACATTTGAGGAATTTTAATATTCTTCACTACCTTAACTGTTGCCATTGAAATGTCTGATAGAAAAGTTTTGAGCTCTTCAGTCACACCACTAAATGGGTAGAAACAGCTATTGCTTTGCCCACCAGCAGTAACATGTGTAACCTACAACATTTTTAATTTATCATAAAACAAGGTTCATAATAGATTTTTTCCACAACTTTAGCCATTAAGCAATAATATTTTACCAAGTACCCATGCTTCCCATCTATATTTCCGCGTTCGACTTGTATAGTTCCTTTCAAGCCCACAACTCGCCATAGTACCTATAGGAATCAACCAATCAAATTGATTTCAGTGTTTCAGTCTTGCAGCCTCATATCATCCCATATATGAGTTGGAGAATGCTTGGGCTAAGCTTCAAAGAAAAGAGTGGCAAGGTACTTTTTATTTTCCCAACACGTTGATCAAAAAGTTACTCTGTTGTTTACGTAGAAAAAAGTGAACACATTTAGAATTAACTCTTTTATTTATCTTAGTGCCAGCATAAGTTACTTATTTCTTTAAAGAATAGAAAGATGTCGAGACAAAAGTGCTTAGGAAAATATCAGACAGGTTGGAGACACCAGAAGACATTGACGAGGCACTACATACCTTGGGAGATCTTGATGATACCACCATTACAAAAACTCCAGAACACCCATTCTCCAGTTGACTAAAGGTACAATATTTTTTTTTTTTGGGGCGGGGGGGGGGGTGGGGGTTGACAAAAAAGAGTATGTCAAAGTTCAATTAAGACAACCACATCACTAGAAAATGAAAATTATGCTTCAGAGAATCTTACATTGTTGAAGAGATAATATCAGGAGGAGGCAAAGTTGTATCTACATGAGATGTCATGGCAGACACCGACGCTATCTCACACCCGACCATCTAAAAAGAAAGTAAATCAAAGGGTAAACATATCAAAAGTGGCAAGTATCATACCACCTATTTTAAAGGCTTAAGCTGTTGCTAAGGGGGACACATTAACTTAATTTTTATCTTCAGCATGCCCCTCTTAAGCAGGCCATTCTCACTGGAGACCAGACAGATGCATAACTATCCATAAAGGCTATGATCCAACTTATGATCTTTTTATTTTTTAGATACTGAATTGAAGCACCTCCTTTAAGAGCTAAAGCCATTTGAAAGGTGAAGCATACTAATTTAAATTCTATATTCAATAGTTTTACTAATCTAAAGCATGTCAATCTTTTGGGGAGTGTTGGGGGTGGGGTGTGTACACAGAGAGAGAGAGAGAGAGAGAGAGAGAGAGAGAGAGAGAGAGGTGCAGCAAGTTGGATGGGTGATGTGCGATATGAATTCCAAAATGAATGACCCTTGGTACACAAATTTTCATATATGGTAATGGTCCTATACTGGAATATAGAAGATCAAGAAGCTAGGCCTATGCTTTCATTATGTGCTAGTCCCCTGTAAAGGTTCACGTGATCCTGAACAGGAAGAAAAAGAAGATGTTCCAATTAGAAATATGAAATATACATACCATTCGCAATCCTGCAACAAAATGTACCCCCATGTCTAGAATGAAACCTCCCTGCCAAAAATGAATATTCAGCCAAAGGAACTGGAGAAAGGAAGAGTTATCTGAGAAAAAAAATTCACAATACATAATGTTCAACAGCACAGTTTCAGGAATAACATGGCAATAGATAGTTTTAAGATGATAACAAATGTAATTACATCCATATATAATTTGCAACCGGAAACATAACATTTGACCTTACAATCAAGTAACCTATATGCGAAAGTTATTTTAGCAGGTTCTTGTTGGTTTGGGGAAAACAAGCTAAGAGGGTGTATAATTTTGGTTTTCTGAGAACTGATTTTGTAAAAGTAACTGTTTTAGGGGACGTGTGCTTTAAAAAAGTAATAAGGGAAATTGTGAAAAATAAATTTTTAAGAATGTTCACTGGAGAATGAATGATGGGAATAACTGATCCTAAAAGAATCAATTTGAAACAAGCACTAGAAAAGTTATAAGATCCCAAGCTGAATTTATCAGCATCATAGATTCATAATATTGATTTTGATCAAACACCATGTGTCTGGTGTGGTGTGGTGTGGTGCGGTGTGGCATAATATTAGCCACTGATGTGATTTGTGGAGATGATGATGTCCTCATATCAATAGATGATATTATGCCACTTCACCTTTTGGTGCCATTACGGCACCAGAGGTCTTAGATCATTTCTATTTATAATACATCCACGTCTCCTTAATGAACATCTGACCTTTCCACCTTACTTGATATGGTCGAAAGTAACTCTTAATTGTATTGTCAACTAATGTCTAATGCAGTGCACAAGGATGCACTAACGATTAATATTGTAAATTAATTTTATACAAACAATTGCGTTTCACAGATTCTTGTTGGTTTGCAAAGAACCTGTTGAGAATGTCAAGGCAAATCATGATCAAATCCCTCTAGATAATGCTCATATTTTAAGGGATTGAATAAGAAGATTACATGGAGAGATTGAATGATCTACTTTCTAATTTGTAATATCCTGTAGCTGTAGAATTATTTTCTCCAACATTTTAGCCTTTCATTTCTCTGTAACTGCAGAAGATTTATTATGTATATATTCGCCAACAGCAATAGTGGAACACAAAGAAATTACAATTCTCAACCTTTCTTAAGAACCAAACTTTTGTATGGATGAAAAGTCTTACAGTGAAGTCGCGTCTCCAAGTACTTGAGAAGTAAGGATTTGAGCTATTCATGGAACCTTCAATAATGACTTGAACATTCATCAAATCTCCAATTTCAGCCAACAGTTTCTTGCTCTGTGACGTCAATAATTCGTGTGCAACAAAAACCACATAGAAAATATAAACAAGCAAATGAAAAACACAATCATGAAATACCTCCACGAAAGCAGGCTCAAAACGATAATTTTCTGCAATGGCCCAAATAGGTCGACCAGGAAGAGAGGTCGCAAAGGAATTGTAAGATGACAATGCAATCTCCACCTCACTTAATGCTGAATGAGTTTCCAAAATACATCAATTATACTACCAAAATACCATAAAAATAAAAAATTAATTAAATAGCGAACCAAGATACAGTAATACATATTGACATCTATATTGTAATATGATTGAACCATAGCTCTGGGATAGTGGAACTTATAAAGGAAATAAAAAGAAATGGAAATATATGATGGGCAAAATTGAGCAGACCCCATTGCTAGACACAAACTTATATATCTTTTAAAGTTCACTACAAAATACCCTAAAGAATGACAGATTCAACTGCAACTCCATTAACCCATGTTTATAAGATTCACCGTAAGTAAAGTTTAGTACTCCCTCCGTCCCACAAAGATAGGCATATATTCCTTTTCCTCCGTCCCATAAAGATAGGCCACTTTCCTTTTAGAATGTAGTTGAAATCTTAAAGCCTGTTTGGCATTTTTTATTTTTTCTATTTATAAATTCACCTACCATTGATTTGACAACTACTCAACAATCACCACACATTTTAAATTTTAATTAAATCTCCACCACTCATTTTCACTCTTTATAAATTCTCTTTATAAATTCACTTTATAAACTTAACCAAACGGGCCATTAGTTTTCACATATGCCCTTATTCAGTGTGCATTATTATTCACGATATAGAATTATTGGAGTGAGATAATTAGTAAAAGAAAGGGTATATCAGGAAAATGCACATAAACTTCACTTTTCCAATATCATTAATTACACTTTTCTTAATCTATGTGAAAATAGGAACAAGTCTATCTTTGTGGGATGGAAGGAGTACTAGCAATAATCTATGATTTGAATGTGAAAGTAGTTAAAAGTAAGAAGAACCACACATATAACACAAAATATAAATCAACCCACAGGAAACTCTGGAATCGCATAAAAACAAACTTAGCTTGCTTACAAGCTGCAGCCGGTTTCTCTTCAGAACCAAGATTCATCCAACGAGTACGACATGCAAGAACAAATATAAAGTTAATTGACCTCATACAAATAGTAAAATCTATGGTTGAACTAAGTATGCTGAAATTGGCTTTAAAAAAATTATAATCTCAGTGAACAAGATTACTTTTTGAAATAAAAACACACTATGTTTTTGTGCAGTTGCTCTATCTCCCTATTTAAGGAAAAAATAATCACCTTGAAGAACATGTTTTCCACCCTTCAGCAGCCTTAGTGACATATCCACCTGCATAAAAATGGTGCGCTAGTGAAAGGAAACGTCAAATTTTACAAAAGTTAATAACTGAAGAAAATATGTATTTGGAATGATTTGCCATGTTCTCCAGCATCTGCCCAAAGAGTTGAAAAGAAAAAACAAGAGGTAGAGGTACAAACTCTGGGATACCAGATGCGACTGCTTGGTTTAGTGACCAATTTTTTTCTTATCCAAATTAAGGGCATTGATGTGTTCCAACTCATAGATCTACATAAAAAAATTTGAATATCTAATTTCCACACAGTTTGCGGTTGAATCTACAACTAAAAGTGCCATTTCTTCTCTGAAACTTAAACCAATTAATGGAACACAAAAATTTGTTCAGATCGTGTAAATTTCAAGAGAAAGAAACAATTAGGCAGCATGCAATTAGGCAGCATGTGACATCATGAGGATGTGATTTTACCACGTACATGAAGCCATTGAACTGCATTACCCCTCTCAAGATTTCATACTTATTAGAGCATATATATGTGGATAGCATAACGCCCACAAAACTTAAAAGTTCTACAATTTTAGCCAATTTCTATGAATGATCAAACATGTCTTTGAATGGATAACGAACAAATTACGAATGCCTCAGTTTCATTTCCACAACTGATGTTAAATTTCTGCACGTGCACGTGAACATAGAGAGAAAGATAGATGCCTGAGTTTGCCCAGCAAGAACTACAGCCACACCAGTGATAGATGCATCTTGAATGATTTCATCAAGTCCAGCCTCACCCCACTTACATTGCACCTCTGAAAAGGACTTCCTAGCAATCTCAACGGCACCTTTTGCTGATTCCTATACAAACGCATTTCCAATTAACTTCTATTTTCTCCTCAAATCCAGTTCTAGTTTCTAATAAACACAAATAAACACACAGACAGTATTTCATTTTTGCAAACTGAAATTTGCTTCTAATCCTAGATCAAAACTCGACATTATGCACTACCTACGAAAACAAAAAGTGCCCACTTTCCAAGAATCTCAGTTTCATTCCCAAGAAATTGGACTAAAAAGAAAGAAAAGTCTGAATCTTTTATTTTATCAAGATGCATATATTCAAACAACAATGCTTCAAAATGGAGAATAATATGCGAATTGGATACCAAAAAAAAAAAACACTGAGCTTTTTCAGTAACCCAAATGCATGATTTTTCAAGAAAAACCCGAGAATACAAAATAACGATGAATTCATTTGTTTACCTCGGAGCGGCTCCAAATTGCCTTAAGAATAAAGAGATCAGAGATCTCAGCCAATCTCGGAATGTACTGAGTTCTGACAAAAATGCCAGCTCCAAGTATAGCAATCTGGGGTCGCTCTGCCATTGGAAAATCTCAAATCTGTGGGACTTGATGCAAGCTCAAATTGGTTATTTCGGTGGAAAATTTCAAGAATTCCAAAAAGTTCTCTTCAGAAAAGGGGAAAAAAGTTTAATCCTTCCCAAAAATGCAGTTAAGGCTAAGAGGTGGTGAAAAATTATTAGGAGAGCTGACCTAAGTGACGCGCACAAGGCCCAGTTATCGGGAAATCAGGGGTGACCTGTCCGCACGCTATGCACATGCCCTTTAGTATTAGGGAATTAAGAGGGCTTGTCTCTTGATTCTTTAATAATAAGAGACTGTGCATGAGGTCTTTTTCTAAAAGGAGAGGTCACCTCTTCTATGGAGAATGAGTGAAGTAGTTCCTTCTATTTTAGCTCAGATTTCTAACTCCTTCACTTCATAGTAAAAATAAAATGTGAAGATACGACTATTAATGCAAAATTTCGATTTTCTTTTTAAGGGGGAAGTCACTACTAAAATTCTGTGATTTCCATTAATTAATTAATTAACGTGATTGTTCTTAGAGAAACTGAAAACCAGTAATAATGTTAACGTTGAAATTTGTAGAGTATTTACTGTTTAGGTGCGATCTGTTAATTCGGTAAGAATTGGATCAGGTCAGATGATGAATAATTTGTATCATATAATATAACTGGACCTGAGATCGAAAGAGACCAGATTCCAATTCGGAATTTTTTCTCTTTTTTTAATATTTTCTTTCACTAGGAATATATAGATAGCAAGAACTGGATCGCCCCTTTGGCCTCTTTTGGCTTTATATTCATGGAGTTGGTTGAGGGCCTAACGGGTTTTTTGCGAAGTTGGGTAACGTCCGAGGTTATTACAACTTCAACACAAGCACTTCTTAACAAAACTTCCTACTACAATGTCTAAATAACCACTTTAACTGCTGTCCTTATGACTGTAACTGAAATAGTAGAGTTGTTCAAGTGAGTACATCCCGAATTCGGCCATCAATCAAAACCCTTCCAATCCTTCACATTGAGATCGGATGGGGGTCCAGGTCGACGAGGAGAGGTTCAGCTCGGCTAGCTCGATTTTGACATGCAACAAAAAACGCGAAGTTACATCATGTTTCAGCTCGGATGAGGGGCATATCAATCTCACACTGCTCCAGGTCTATATAGTTATCACTGGCTTTCCACCTGAGTCATTACAAGTCAGGTCGGCACCAATAAATACAACATAATAGAAGTAGAATAAATAGAATATTTATGACTACGTAAAATAAAATAACATGTCAATCTTCAATAAGGAAGACATCTTTTAAGACGATGAATTGGGATAGCAGATCTAGCCTCTTCTTTTGGCTAGCGACCTATCTTTGCCTCTAACAGTCTCCAGTTTAGTTCACGAGGTCTAACTAGAAGAGAACGGGGCTAAGATTCTATATCGGTCAACAAATGAGAACTAACTGCTACTTATACAATGTGCTTTATATGCATTTATTTATTGATCTGAAGTTACAATCTTACAGAAACAGGTTTTTTGTATTTCAAAACATAGATACTTTTTATATATAATCACATTCAAGTGAGAAATTTTTTCCATGACAGCAATGAATACTTCCAATATTTTCGGTGTCCCAACACTCGACTAAAACGTTTTCACCGGGACTAGAGTTCCTTTTTTCTGTCCAGATTCAAGCATTGCATCTAAAACGGCAAGATCACGAGCACCTTCAAGATAACTGAGACGAGGCGAGGCTTGGTAATCATGATCTTTCTGCAAAATGAAATCGATAGGTGTTAATTAATACAATGAAAATGTATTAAATGAGGTAACTTCAGAATTCTTTAACTCCTGTGTTACCTGAAGGGTTGCCTGTGAAATATCAGAGATGAAAGTTTTAAGCTCTTCTGCCACCCCATTAAAAGGATAGAACCAGTTCTGGCTTCGTCCATCAGCCGCAAAAAGGGTAACCTATAGCAGTTCGATTTATCAGTCCTTATGTTAGTCATATTTCTCGAACGTCTACAGGGTTAAACCACGATTAAGTTTACCAAGTATCCAAAACTTCCGTCTCTCTTTTCCGCCTCAAACTGCAGTGTTCCGTTTAATCCTACAAATCGCCAAAGCAGCTACAGGTAACGAATATTAGAGCCTCTGCGGTTTTGCTTAGGTGTCTTACAATAACATTACAATGCAGAGATCGGAAGAGCAGGGGATCAGTTGAAAATATGAAATATCCATACCTTGAGCGATTTTGCCGATACTACAGTCACATAGACTCCAGAACACCCATTCTCCAGTTGACTTTAGCAGCAAAAATGTGGTAAAAAAATTATTTTTTGTTTAACATGTTTACTGCTGAGAAGCTGATACCATATTTCAAAAACTTACATTGTTGAGGAGACACTGTCGGGGGGAGGCAGATTCTTATCTACATGAGAAGTCATAGCTGATACTGAAGTTACCTCACATCCTGTAAGCTATCCATGGAGAGGAATTCCCATCAATCCAAACTCAATAAATATTCGTTAATAAATGAACAAGGGATTTCTTAAGCATTTCTAGTTTCTTTTAGGTATAGACTACCATACTTCAACGTAGGTAAGGTCCATTTGACAACCATTTATAATTGAAACCATTTATAAATGGACAAAACCTCACATGGACGTGTACATCCATGTGAGGTCCAATTATAAGTGAAATCAATTATAAATGGTTGCCAAACGGACCCATAGCTGTTAATGGATGATTAGGAGAAAGAAGTATTTAGATATACTAGCGGCTTAAAGTGATTTTCTTATGACCAGATGATGGGAACTCGAATAGCTTGAGACCACTCTACCAAAAGGCAAAGACAAAATAGGCTCTTAAGGGATGTTTGATTCTCATTTTTGTTCCCTCCTTATAATTTCACCTGCCAATTGATTTGACAACCTCTCCGTTACAACGCCACATTTCAAACATCCATTAAATCTACGCCACTCATTATAATTTCCCCCACAATAATTAGAATAAAAAACCCTTTAGATTAGTCATACAAACACTGCACGATGATTCGGTTGTTCAGTATTATATATTGAACCAGAAAAAAATCAAAATCGCGAATGAGCAAGTTATTCAGATTGGTTCTGTTTAGCAGTCCCATGATGGCCGGGCCACCAAATTGCAAAATAAATTGTTCTACTATATATAGGAAGAAGATCAAATTACCATTCTCAGTGCTGCAATGAAATGTACCCCCATATCTAGAATATAACCCCCCTGCAAAAGGTGAATAAGTTTCAACAGCTGACCATTGTTGATGCTTGAGCTAATATAGCTAGATAAAGAAAAGGACTTAAAGAAATAATAAAGCAAATCATATAAAATATTCAGAATTTGCAGAGGTGTAACGGCCATCATTCAACACTATCAGACAACTAAAGTATAAAAATATCATGCAATAATATGCAAACATTCTGTAGTTATCCTCGCTGGATTCTACTGTCAAGTGTTCACACTAACGGAAATAGTACTCACGGTAAAGTTGTGCCTCCAAGATGTTGAGAAGTAAGGACTCGAGCTATTCATTGGTACTTCAACGATTATCTGAAAATTTACAATATCTCCAATTTCGGCTATCAGTTTTCTACCCTGTCCAGATGAAAATTCTCTCTTCAGAGAGGCATATCAAAGAAGTAAATCTACTAAGGACAAACCAAAAGTACTTGGTACCTCAACAAGAGCAGGTTCAAAACGATAATTTTCGGCCACTGCCCAAATTGGTTTAGACAACGAGGAGGCACTTAAAGAATTATAGAATGATAATGCAGTTTCTGCCTCACTGATTGCTGCAGAAAAATACCACTAATTACTTTCTTTCCATTCCCATAGAGAAAACCTTAAGAATCCACATAAATAAACATTCTAGCTAGACTGCTTACAAGCTGCTGCCGGTTTCTCTTCAGAAGCAGATACAGCCAAGCACCACATTTTACATGCAAAAACACATGTACTTTTAGTGTACAAAGTGTGAACAAATACAACATTTCACATCAGAATATGAATTAACATTAGACCGTCACATTTAGTATACTGAGAATAAGCCGGAAAACATGTCATTTCATGCAATAGTACCTTGAAGGACATGCTTTTCCTCCCTTCAGCAACTTCATTGACATATTCACCTTCAAGAATTCATTCAGTTTCCAATGAGAAGTTTCATTATTTTGATTAAATATCTGCTACATAAAGAGCCATAGTTGTCTTGAACAGTATATGATCTAAAGGCCCAAATAAATGCTACAATAGAGAGCTAAAGATGTACACACAGAAAAGTAGAAGATCTGGACATAATTGTTTGACTATAAGTTTCTCCAATTCAAAGTTTATTACTTTGGAATATAAACATACAGAACTCTATGTCAAAAGTTAGAGCATCAGATAATGAAAATTAAGTCGATGGGGAAAATTCAGCGAGGACAGATGGAACAGATCAGAGAAACTTATTATTTAGTTTATGGTAAAATTTTAAAAGCTTCAGGTCCCGTTTATTTGTGAAACTAATATTGATTATTGAACCACAAAACACCCCAAGGACCTAATCTCCGTATATGTAATTCACAGTCAATGAATCACTTGTCAGTCAATGCATTATGACAAGGAGGATTTTGCATATATGACAAAGATAAGATAATATGAGACAATCTCCAAATTTTGATAGATGCCTCACTACAATACACATGTCTTATTGTTCCATATGCTCAATTTGAAACCTAGAGAATTTAAATACTGATAGAATTGACCACCATCTGGTCTACAAAATTCATGAAATTAATTGCTAAAAAGTGCATGTCGAGGACATATTTCCAATATTGAGTTTTCCTGACCTTGGAGCAAGCTCATAATCATGGTTCCTTCACCTTAGCAGTTGGAAAACCAAAATGATGTTTCCAATTCTATGCAGGCTGAAGAAGAGACAATTGGAACGACCGGGCTAATATTATTATCCGGTCTAATCATCGGACGGTAACAAAAACACTGAAATGAATATACTGAGAACCATGCACTTATCCAAACTTTTCTCACTGGCTTATACTGGTGATCTACATATATGTAATGATTTGTAACATTTTATTGGTAAGCATCTACTCGATGGTCATCGCCATGGGTGGCCTTGAGGGTGTGACATTAAAAAAATTTTTGAATGTAATTTGTTATTAAAAAAAAGTACATTAGTTGGACACTAATTTTTAAAGGAGTTTAATGGAAGTTATTGGATTAAGAATTAGAATGTATTTTATTAATTAAAAAAATAAACAAGGCCTACCTTTGCAACTTAAGTTTGTCGTTAATCATCAATGGCCACCCCAAAAAATAAAAAAATAATAAATAAATAAATAAATAAACCCTAAATCTGACAAGTTAATAAGGGGGCACATTTTTGTACTACCGCACAGGGCACCAAAATTCTGAGGACCGGCTGTAGTTTACGTAAATATTAAACCCATAATCATGCATACAGAACCCAGTTTCAAGGAAAGCCATAGTGAGATTGTAGCTTACATGGACAGAAAATTACTGAATAGCAAGAAAGAACAAATGTTGTCTTTCACGGCTATTTGGTAAATCAAATAAAAGTTTAATGAATCTAAAGTTAGATTTATCCTCTCTTCCATAATCAAGTTCTAATTAAAAGCTTGTCTGTATGGATTTTCAAAAATCATTTTTCACATCAAACTCATATTCAACCACAAATTCGTTAACAGCACATTTGATGTAATAACTTTTCCTTCATTCTTCCAAAAAATCAACTTTTTTTCCAACAAAAATCTCACCAAACCCACTCTGATCCACATATTTATCACCATTGTACAAAACCGTATAGAAGAAGTTCACTGGCTTCCTTGCAATTCACTTTATCATCATGTAAGGGAGATCGAATATGAAGATGCAGGCAATTTTTACCGTTAATGTACTTGTCTTACTTTAGCCAGTTCAATGTTGTTATCGTAGCATGCTTATCTTTATTAGATAAGAGACCAAGTTAACATGGAAGTGAAGTCAAACGATCCAGAATATGCATCCTAATCACATGAAGCTGTGTCAAAGGAAGATGCAGAAGTCAAGAGTTCGAACAACATGTTGCAAGAGCTTCGGTTGCCAGACTCAGTAGAGATATACCAGAACATTGGCAGCAAGAACAACGAGGATGCCAATGATGGAAGCATCTTGGATGATTTCATCAAGTCCTGCATCACCCCACTTGCATTCCACCTCCGGAAAGAACTTCTTTGCAATCTCGACCGCACCTCTGGCCGACTCCTGTACAAACATTATCCCCCAATTAACTCCTATTTCTACACTAAACCACCTCTCCAACTCCCAAATCAACAAAAATTGAAGGAGGAAACCATTATATTTCTCCACCCCCGTTCCCAATTTTCCCATAATGACACAAGACCCGTAATTGTTCATTCAATTTCATAGTAAATCCCCTTTTTTATGTATGAAATAATAAGAAGTAAGAACCAAGATTCAAGATAACAATTCTCCTATACTACACACTATCCACCAAGCATATAGTTCCAAACAGAAGTTGATTTATTTCTTTCTTGAAATAAATTCCAACAAAATGGGTTAGAAGCAAACCAAGGCGAATTACCTCACTGCGGCTCCATATGGCTCTGAGAATGAAACGATCAGAAATCTCAGCCAACCTCGGTATGTACTCAGTTTTAACAAAAATCCCTGCTCCAAGAATGGCTATCTGCGGCGGCTGAGCCATTGAAATTTCAAAATATGTATAAACGTTTCCTTAAGTAATTCATATTTTATACCTCTACCAGTCGCTTTCAATATTCAGTAGCCATCTTCTTCTTTCTTCTTTTCCTTAAGAATATTATATTTGTGCCGAAGAAATATTTGAAAGAAAGAAATCCTATAAGTGAATCTGTTGTTTTGTCGTCTCCTTCAATTATTGACCACCGGAATTTGGAACGAATTGGTGCGCGAATGGCGAACGAACTGCTCATAGCTGATCAACAGCTCAATTATTGCACTACTCGATGCTAATGAACAACTCACATGTGACGTCAAATATTTCAATTTAACAATTTTGAGTTTGTTAATTCATTTGTCAATTTTTGAATTCCCCAAGGAAATTGGATTAATCTTGAATTCATCATTGAAGATAGACTAACTATTCTTAAAATTATAATATATTTTCTTCAGAACAAAGTATGGAATTTAAGCTTGTTTGCATTAATATTTGATAAATTTTAGAATATCTTAGATATAGGCGTGCTTAAGACACTACTTTTCCATATCAAAAAAAGAAAAAAAAAATCTTAGAAGTAAATTGGGTATTGTCTTAAAAGTAAATTGTGAACATGAAGTTGGACCTGAAACGACTACGGCTGGATTAACATATGTGTCCATAGAGCATTTCCACTTAGGGGTGGGCAAAAAAGAGGCTCAACCCAGCCAGACTGGAAAACTAACCGATCCGACTCGGTTCAACGAGTAGTTCACGTAAACTAGTGGATTTTGGTCAATTAAAATGAGTAAACCGATTCAGTTCACCTATTTAAAAATTGACCATGGTCGATTCAGTTTTGGGCCGGAACCGAACTGGCCTACAAAGTACCCTGCCCTATCTCCAATGGATTGTAGATTAAAAAAATTTATAGCCATATCCTAAAAAAATCCAATGTGGCAAGGAAAATAGAAGATATCTAGTACATTGTTAGATGTATTGCAGTGTGCCAGATAACTTCTATCCACTATTTTTTTTTTTTATTACGGGTCATTCAAATGTGCATTGCACGCTGTATGGTACGATAAACATATTTAATGCTAATAATAATAAAAAAATTATTATTATTGATAAAATACTCCATAGACATGGTTTCCCTCTCCAACCCACCCCGGGACTGAGTTGGATAATGGCACCCATACAGGATGTTGAAAAATTTTTGGTCAAACCATATTTATGTGAGAGATTATTACAGTATCAACATTTCATTTGATGATGCCCACCGGAGGTTTTTTTCTCTGAGAGATTCTTGGGATACTTTGCTTCTGCCCATTCATATAGAAAGCTCACTCCCTGATGTAATAAGTTTTGATAAGAGGTTAACATTTCATCATGCCACACAAGATATAATCGATCTCGAAAAGATTCACAAATCACAATTGGTAGAGTCCAACGTGGTATCTGCTTCAATATTCCAGCACCACTTAGCAAAGAGGTCAAACGATCCCCTCTCGAGAAATATCTAGCTTTGAGAATTTGGCTCATAACAGGATTAGGATTGGAAAATGAAATTCCATCGTTGTTTCCCAAGTGTGGTAAGATTAAAGCCATGAAGGTTTCGAAATCTCAATCTCCTGTATTCTTTTCTGGTATACACACTAACTGTTCCAATGGTACCAATTTGATCCCTTTCTACCATTGGACTCAGGACGCCTTCTCTATGCTATGATCATAAATAAATTAAGGCATTGTCTTGACTCTATCAATCCTCCACATATTCTGCGCCATTCAACTTATCTAATAATTGTTACAGATTTGGGGTGAATATAACAAATTATACCTGGTAAGATTATCATAACAATCCATAAGCATGTAAAATATGTAACAACTAACAACATTTAAGAATCTCTTACCAAACATCATGGGTAAATGACATAAAATATATATATATATATATATTTTTTAAGTAAGTACATACATGACAGAGAATTATTACACCATGAATATGATATTTCATATAGCGCTACAAAATCCAAACAAGTATAGAATACAACGACCCATATTTGAAACATTAAATTAACTTTTTTGTCCAATTTTTCAAAGAGTCGTGAAAGTATTTTTTTTCGAAAATGGGAGTAGCCGCAAGAGAGGGTACCACCACCTCCGCCCGTACAAAGTATCACGCAACATGGCAACAAGAGATAACATGAAAATATGATAATAACATGGTTCATTGTTTCCCCCAACCAGCCGTGAAAAATGTTAACCAAATCTAAATATATCAAGACATGGAATGAGCATTTTGATTGGGAGTTTGAGAGTGTTCCATACGAAACCATATGGAGATATTATAGAAACACTCAATTTTTTCACATGAAAACATTATTGGTCTCATGAAACCAATGATGATTTCATATGTGGGTCCTAATATCATGTGAGAGAGTGTCTCTATACAAAAGACACCCTTAGAAAACAGGACTCCATATAACGATGACATGGGAAAAAATACAGTAAAATAATAATCCCACATAAAACCTCTTGGGAAAACGCATGAAAAATTGCACCGGGAATAAAATAATAGAACTCTCGGTTGGTGTGGTTCACGTATGATTCCTAACACATGTGGCATTGAACTATTGAAGCCTAATTGCACAAGGTTTACGTGGATGGTGAACCGGTTAATTAATTAGTTTAATTTTTTTGAAAGGAATTAATTAGTTCGGTCTTTGGTTAATTAATATAATTAATAATGAAACAAAGTTTAGTCTTCCCGCATGAAGCATATGTGTGTTATTATATTATTATTATTATATTATTATTATTCTGTATAAAAATGAATAGTTAGTTGTCAAAAAAAACAAAAAAGATTAATTAGGGTTCAATTATTTCTTTTATACAGATCGAATAATAAATATAATATATATGCACAAGTTTTATGTGGACAGTGGTGGGATTTGGGATCATAATCCTAACAGTATAATATCAAGGTATTTTAATAACTGTTCAAAGCTCACATCGTGCATAACTTGAGTTCTACAAGTTCAGATCAATTCCCACTCAAATCAGTACTCATAATTAATTACGATCTCCGTTGACCAATATATATTGGTGTAGGAGTTTTAATCCCTTGGAAATGTCAACAAAATACTTTGGCTTTCTTTATTTATTTCTTATATATTGCACATAAGTATAATGTTTTTAAGATTATATATAAGTCAATCCATATGAAAATTAACGTTGTATTATTAAATTTGATTGATTATATCCAAGAATTTTTACATGAATAAATGTTAACAATATTTTTATTATTAGTTATGTACAAAAGTTATTATAAATGAACATAACTCGCTTAGGCGGATTATGCTTCACTCAAGATGCACAACCATTGGTCTATATCTCTCAATAAATAAAAAACCCGACATTTATGATTTATATACAGTACACGTTTTTCCGTCTCAGTTTTACCTTAATATATGACGAATTTATGAGTGACAACAATAGGAATTTTTTTAAGGAACAGATCTTGTCCGTTCCTAACAACATTTCCTAAAAAACGAAATCACTTGTGAGTTCAAGAAACTATAAGTGATACTTTACTTTTTAGGCAATGTTGATTCATAAAGCCTCCATTGCCCAAGCAAAAATAATGGAGTTCTTACATGAGAAAATAATTAGTTGAGAATTGATCAGTATGGGATGCTAAAAAGAAAATAATTCACAAGATATCACCCCTAGTGGAAGGAGGTTGGTCTTATTAATAATTCGTATAATCAACACAATAAAGAATATAGTTGATCCACCCACAAAGTGAAATTAAAGGCGAGAAATAGAAGGATTATTCTCCTTAGCCTAGGTTAGAAGGTTAACAAAAATGGTGACAAAATTGGTAAAAATTTACCATATTATTTATATACATTATTTCCTTACATGATTTTGAAAATTTCTCTTGACTTGATTAGACAAAGATAATTAGGTAATTTTGAATGTCACGCCCCCAAATTTATTACTTTATTTTCTCATAATATTAGTAACAGAAGCATTGGAGAAATAAATCTCAATTCAAAATTTGAATGTGTAACTTTACAAATACAAGTCAAACACTATTATATAGAATATCATTTTACAATAACTATTGCGGTCACCTACAACGAAATCTTTGTCATACATGGGGACGATCCGACCACAAAACTTCTTAATTCAACACCCATAAGGTTGTTAGATGGAAGAAGGAGTGAGTACAAGATACTCAGTGAATAACCAAATATTTTGATTCACTTTTCATGTAAGAAAAATGCATTTTCGAGAAATCAGTATAAGATTCACAAAGCCTTTAGATGTACAATAGGGTCCTATCACTAGTAAAACTACTACCCGTGTTGTGCACATGATTTAAGATGACAAAGATCACATAGCAAGGCTATAATACCACAACGATTACGACATATATAGCCAAAATGATTATGACCACATAGCAAGGTCATATTACCACAAAGCAAAGCAAGAGGGGTAAAGTATTAACTAGTGATTTAAATGCTATAAACGAATCTTTCTTTTCAATATATCAAAATCCGTGTTCATTTCATAGAAAATTTCAATCAAAAATCTATGCATGTGTTATCAAAACTTTATTAAAAAAAAAAAAAGAATCAAAGAACCGGTTACTCACTTCAAATATTTTGGCAAAGATTTCTCTACTTCTAAGTGGGAAAAGTACCTTCAAAACCTTGATATTTCTCAATCTAAGTTGTTTTTCACGTTATAATCCTTCTATATATCGTAAGGAGCCTTTTTCAAGATACAAATATGTATCTTGGTGAGTTTTTATTAGCGTTCTTCTATCCTTGCCAATGTCGAAGGAATTTAAACAAAGAGAGGATAGGTTGGAGTGTTGGGATACTTGGAGGACTTTGAGGACCCTTTCTTCCTATTTATAATAGTTAGGAATTAATTGTATTTAAATAACTAATGAAATCCATCAATTACAAAAATAGTAAGTGTCCTATACACTTGGTTAAACTATCAAGTTTATTATTTATAAACATGACAAACGTTTTTATATTTGGTAAATCTTGCATGTCTAATCCTTGGTCATTCTCTTGTGATTTAATTAATTAATAGTCATATATTAAATTTAGGTATTTAGTTGAGTAATAAACTTCTAGCCTTGGAATATAAATAATGAAAAATCCACGTATTCATTTCATTTGTTGGCAAAATAATTATCGTGTCACCAAATTTATTATTGAATTTTTGTGAGATGTTACATTGAATCCTTTCTGTCAACATTTTTGTCCTCCTATTTATCCAAATAGCACGATTCGAAAAAGAAATAGGAGAAAAGGCAATGGAATGGTGACATTTTGTTATGTTTTCTTCATTACTTAATTAATATGTAAGCTTATAGATTAGGTTTTTTAAAACAAAATATAGGAGTAAAAATGAAAATCAAGAGATTTACCTTAATTCTCATTAGTGACTTATTATTATTTTTTTTTCAAACGATTAGTGACTTATTTTTATATATAGGCAAGATGTGCATTTTATTTTACTATGTAAATTTTTAATCGCACGTGTAACTCATGCA
>CAVNYN010287288.1:6259-27100 GCA_963692815.1 Nyctanthes arbor-tristis
TACACCCCCCCCCCCCCCCGAAAAAAAAAAGGAAAAGAAAAAAAATAGTAGAGATTTTGTGAGTCTTGTATAGATTTATGGAAACAAACTAGTTGTACATGTAATATTTTTCTTATAGGAATGGGAGTAACATGAAATAACTACATAATTGCAGGAATCACTCCTAGTTTCCTTTTTCCCCTATTTGCCAATTGAAGAGACATCTCTTTTTAGATCTTACACATTCTTATCGTTACATCATAAGGAGGAAGATTTTCCTTGATTATATGGATCAATATATATGTATGTATATATGATTTTCCTTGATTATGGGAGCTTCTAAGAATCTATTGATCCACAAGGCAATCTCTGGGTACTTCTCTGAATCCATTGCCTTATCATTGCCCACTTGTTGAGTAAATTGAAGCCAATAAGCAATCCACCCAATCACCATGTCAAGATATCCAATTTCTTCTCCTTCATAGAAATTTTTCCCTCTTATTTCGCGCTCGAGTTCTTCTAACGCCTCGGTCATTACTCAAACCTCTTTCGCTTGCTCTTCTCGTTCCCACTGGAATGCTATTCTTGACGGCTCTACCAACTACATGCACAAAAACATATCGTGCGCGTGTTGCCTGCATGAATGTCACCTTTACATGACACAACATCACATGGAATCACAAAATTCCCATTTGTGACTCTTTACCATTCAATTTCTATATATATCGAAATAGACGCTGGTCAAACCAAACACGAGATAACTACTCAAACAACTATTTCAAGTAGCTCATTTACCTTATCTTCTGCATATTTCGCCCAAAACTGGGCGTAGGCTCTTCCAGGAGGATCCTGGGGCATGATTGGATTTTGTGTCCACGTCTCGTCGATATACTTGAGAATGACAAGGGACTGGGATACGGCCCTTTCGCCATGAATGAGAACTGGAATCATAATTGTAAACAAGATTCCTCTTTAGTAGAAGTTGACTCTTATTGAAGATATTTTTATGAGTTCAAACTCAATACCAGACCCAATAATCTTTTCCTCGTTCATGACTTCAATTTGATGCTGAAAAACGTCAACGGGCGATTGATTTCCACTGGAGAAGACGATTACCCAATTATGAGAGGCACACTCAATGGTAGCCTGGTAGGTAAGAACATTTCTCAGGGACATTTATGCAAGTGGGTGGTGGGCACAAAAAATATGAATTTCAGATGCTCCACGTTTTAACTTTAATGTTGGATTAATCTTTTGGGGGCGTTACCCTAATATATCATATAATATATATTTTCGGGTTATGATAAATATATTCTCTCTTATCTGATCTTATCGGTGATTCTCATTGATCGAATGCACTCAGAACAGTCACGGTTATTTTAAAGTACTGGTTACAAAAGAAATATGTTAATATATGGGTAAATTTCACAAAAGGTCTTTCACCTTTATAAAATGTAACAATTTCATCTCTAATATTTTTTAACTTGTAGAGTCCTTATTCTTTCAAAAATTCTCACAAAAGGTTCATATAGATGGAATCTATCTATTTTGACTATAAAAAGGAAATAAAATAACTTTTTTTACCCCTCACATTAAATAAGAAATAAAAACAATAAAATAGTTTTTAATAAAAAAATAATAAATATTCTTCTATTATAAGCAATTTATCGACAGTGAGAGACCGATTTTCTCACCTCAATTCCTTGACATCTTTGATCATGCTTGCTCCTTCATTATCTATTTCTTTTACTGCGATTTGTCAAAATTCAAACAATTTTTTTGATTGGAGAGCTTGTTTTGGCTAGTGAATAAAAATGTGATGAATTATCCCAGGTGTGTCTATAATACTTCATGTAATACATCATTCATTATATGCTTCATGTGGTATATTATTCATCATATGAGTTAGGCGTCTCCAACCTTCAGCTGTAGGGTGATATTATTTTTTTTCTTTATTTAAAAGAAACTTCTGGTTGTTTTATTCTAAATTTAATTTAATATGAGGGCTAAAATAGTTATCTTTTCTCTTCTATCGGTCAGACGTGTGCTCTTCCGATCTCATCCATAAAGACCCTCTGTGAAATTTTTTTAAAGGTTAAGGACTCTAGAAATTGGGAAAAAAAGTTATGGACGAAATTGCTACATTTTGCAAAGGCTAGGGACCTTTTATGAAATTACCCTTAATATAATAATATATTACTAGTACAAACATAATGCATATAGAATTATATTCAAATAAGTCGCACGTTAAACTGAAATAATATTGGAATCGACCGCGTGTAAATGGGCTATTTTCACAATAAACGATTATCAATTTTTGTACTACTAATTATACTTATATGACATAAATCAGTAATTTTTGAATTACTAAATTATGAAATTAATGCATCAATCCGTGAACTTATGCCATGTCTCATACATTTACTAGAGAAATGCTATTTATACATATAGTGTACAAAATTTGTATACAATCCCATCTGTATATTTACTTAAATATCATTAGCCACATGTTTGTTGAAATAACAACTTTTAAACAGTGTGTGTATAAATTTTGTAAAATTTATATGTACATATATCATTATATGTACAACTAGTAGTACAAAAAGTAGTACTTCAAGATTTTTCGTAAAAGAAAATTAATTCGCCTTGTTAGTATAGATTAAGGCTCACCACTAAGACTCAAGTAGTCCAGTGACATTCAAATGGAGTTTCCACATTCTTAATTAAGAATTCGATTCCGCCCACTACAATATCTTATAATGTTAAAAATATATATATAAAAAGACAAAAGAAAAGGAGTAGGACTCACTGGTGCAGAAATTTTCAAATCTCCATAACGTGCATTGTAAAATGCTGATCTCCAATAAAAAATTTTTCCATTGCTATCATAAGAGTTATTGCATAAATTTTAAAATATTCATAGTGTGCATTGTAAAATGCTCACCTCCAATAAAAATTCCCGTGTTGCATTGTGAAATGCAATTTTGTTCACCTATCAAAAGTGGGTGGGGTTATACTGTTCACTTCTTACATGGCGGGTGAGTTGGACATTGACTGTGATTAAAATAATAATAATAATTATTATAATTGAAGTTCAAATGGAGGGATTTAATATGACCCCAGTGTTTTGCCCCAACCCAACCGATCCTCTCAGCCTCTCCCTCTCCCACACCCTTATTTCCGGCTTTGTGGCTTTTTGGCAGTGACAGGCGACCGACGGCGACTGAACGCCGGAGCTCCGACACCCAAAGCCCAACATTTTGGCCCAATATTTCAGCATGTCTTTCTCTTCAAGAAATATTGTATGCGGGTGATGGTGGAATTTCTGCCCAATATTTCCACAATTTTCCTCCTCAACATTTCTGCCCAATATTTCTTGATTCATTTTCCTTTTGCTTTCTCGTAATCAGATTTGTGATAACAGTAGGGAAAATTACGAAAAGTTGAAAGAATGAAATCCCTGAAATCAAATTATGGCAAAGAAATCCCATTACTCAGATTTTCCTTACCTCTTATATGCCAGAATTTAGTAGCCGTCGAGAGGGAGTGGCGATCCGCCTTGGTGGGTGAGTGCAGAGAGACGGCGAGAGAGAAGGACGGAACGATTCGGTCAGTGTAGCGCCTGCTGTGTCGGAGCTCAGGCCGTTCAGTCCCCGTCGGTCGCCGGTGCCGCGCTTACCGATCGCCGCTAAGAAGCCACAATGCTGGAAATGGGGATGGCGGGGGGAGAGAGAGAGAGAGAGAGAGAGAGAGAGAGAGAGAGAGAGATGGTTGGGGTTGGCTGAAATCCCTATATTTGAGTTTCAATTTTTTTTTTTTTTTTTTTTAATGCACGGTTAGCCTCCAACTCACCGGCCACGAACCTCGCCCGCTTCTGGTAGGTGAACCGGACTGGTGTGACCTGGTTTAAAATTGTCTTGAATACCTTTAACTAATTGAACACTTGAAAAGAGACCAGTGGAGGTGATAAAGAGTCAAATTAAAACTCATGACATACACTCACCGATTGTCATGATGGTTAAGAAACTTAAGAGGTTAATTTACATTTAATGTACACAACCTTTTAATTTTTTACACAATTTCATCTCTATTTTTTATTTCTGATCCCGTAGGTTCTCAATTTTAAAGAAAATCTCTCCCCAAATCCCTATTAA
The DNA here is from genome assembly GCA_963692815.1 of Nyctanthes arbor-tristis. Lineage (NCBI taxonomy): Eukaryota > Viridiplantae > Streptophyta > Magnoliopsida > Lamiales > Oleaceae > Nyctanthes > Nyctanthes arbor-tristis. The sequence goes on from CAVNYN010287288.1 coordinate 10,393, forward strand.
AGAATTCTATCTATTTTAAACATTAACCATTATAAAATGACACTACCCTTACATTTAATTAAGACAAAAAAGAAGTGAAATGAGAAAATTTTGAATATTAAAAATATAAATATTAATTCACCGGACAAAGAGAAGATAGCGAGGTAAGGTTGGGTGATGTAAGTGGGTGGGTTAATCTTGAGAATTTAAAAAAATATATTTAATTCAATTTTCATTCCCTTATTTCTTTGTTAAAGTATTACAATATGACAAGGATTTTATTTTGCCTACACGCATGTATGTTATTATAGATGCGTGTGTATGTGTCAAACATCTAAACTACAAGCACACCTCGCTTGTAGCCTAAATGTGTGTCATGTGTTGCACACACGCATAATAGGCAAAATAAAATATTTGTACAATATGATGGTAAAAGTGTCATTATATAAGTGTTTAATGGTTAAAATAGATGGAAATTGTAAGTGGGGATTTGGAGATAAATTTTCTTAAAAGTTGTCGACAAGATTTTGTAAAAATTAAGAAGTTGGTGATCTAGACTATAAATTACCCAAATTTAAATGTATAGCTCATCCGTACCTAATTTCTTTTCCTTTTTCTCCTAGTTATAGAGACATCTTGTGTTGTGTAGCACATCCCCTCCGTTAGTTTCATATACCAATATGTGGGGCCATGTAATAAATTAATAAAGGAGCATGTGCCACATATAATGGTGTCTTTGATACAGAGATATTCGGTGTTTTTAGATCAAAACTCGTTTGCAATTTTGATCCTGAGATACCCTATGCGTGTGGCACATTACTTTTCACTAATTTCATTTACCCATATGTGAGGTCATATAAATTAACGAGGAAACTATGCCACATCAATCGGGCGTCTTCGTTGCAGAGACACTGGGTGTCTGGATATCAAAGCTTGTTTACAATTTTGGTTTGGAGAGACATTGTGTTTATGGCACATTCCCCTTTGCTATTTTTATATACCTACATGTGTAGCCATGTAAATTAATATAGTTGAATGTGTCATATACACTGGTTGTCTCTGTTGTCTTTGGATCAAAACTCTATGAGTTTGTCAAGCTAGATAACCAAACCCGGCTTGCTCTTCATGGTGGGTCAATCTCTATATCGTTTCAATTTTATCATATGTCCTTGAAGGGACATAATGCGTCAATCTATGAATTGCCTTATAGCCAAATGGGGATGATTTCGATATGATCTTTTTAATAACATGGAGGATACTACATGACCTACTGTAACATCTTTACCATCCTACTTGTTGAGTCTCGTTATAGTACTATCTAAATGTTATCTTATAACATAATTCACTAAATAGAGGCGGGCTCGATAATTGACACCCATTAATAGGATATCATTCATTTATTTTTAATTAGTCCATTTAAAAAGTGAGGTCAGTTAATGGTATAATAAAGTACCATCCAAGTAAAAAATAAAAAAAATTCGTCCACCTGAGGGCATATTTTGTAACATCCGACAAAATCTTATAAACAAATTAAGCAATGTGATCGCCATTTTGAAAATGATGGGGAAATTACTTGAATTTCATCAATTGTAAGATTAGAAGATTATTACTCAAAGGAACGCCAAGAGTTAGAGTGTGACAACGTGATTGTATTGAATTGCAAGGTTACGAGATTGTCACTCAAGTGAATGTCAAAAATTAGAATGTAATTATTGACAAACGTGATCATTATTTGACAATGATTGAATAACTTCTTGAGTTTGTCCCAAGGTTACAAGGCTGTTACTCAAACGAATGCCCAAAATTTGAATGAGACTATTGACAACGTGATTTTTATTTTGATAACGATTGAATTAGAATATGGTTATTGAGGTTATTGACAACGTTATTGATATTTTGACGATAATTACTTGAATGACAAGATTTCAAATTTGTTACTCAAATAATACCCAAAGTAAGAATGGGGTTATTAATTAATATGATCTAAAACATTACAACCTAAATGTAAGATCATATTAAATAGAAGGACCCCGAATAACATGAATCAAAGTATCGTGACTTAATTACAAGACAACACAAAGTATAAGGATTTCTTAAGCAATAAATGAGTGAACCATGTTTGGCCACTAGCTTTTTAAACAGATAGTGCCAAATTGTGCCATTTTTCTTGCTTCGATTAGTAGAATTCAAATGTGAATTAAAAACAGCTAAATCCAAACAACTATAAATAGGGGAATTGAATGTGAAGATTTCACAAAACATCCTATTCCCTATCTTTCCCCCCTTCCCGCCTCTCTCTCCCCCCCCTCTCAACATCCATATCTATCTCTAAAAAGGTCAATTGTCTTGCTTTTTATTAGTGAATCCCAAGCTCTTCATATATATAAAGGAAATTCGTCTATAAATAAGGAGGGTGAAAGAACACCATGAAAAACCCACAAAAACACTTATTCGTCACTTGAAAAGGCCCCTCTTCATATATAGGAATATTCAAACTTGAAGAGCAACTTTGATTCAGGAATACCAAAGGTTTTGAGGCACTTTTCAACATAGCCAATTTAAGGAATCTTTGGCAAATCAAGAGGTGAGTAACAATGTTTTGATTCCCTTTTTTGCATTCATAAAGTTTTGATACGATAAACATGTATTTTGATTGAAATTCATGAGATGAACATAGATTTTGATATATTGCTATCATGAAGAGAAGAATTGATTTACACTACTAGAAATCAAGGTTTCAGCGATAGAAATTTCCGTCGCTAAAAAGCAAAAATCCATCAGTAAAAACGTTCAGCGACCGAGGTCGGCGGTTGGAATATCGGTCGCTGATTTGCTGGTCACTAAAAGTCAGCGATGGATTCTTAGCAATCCATTGGAAATTCTCATGGCCTTCGACTTCCGGGGGTATTTTCATTGAGAGCACTTCTATTGGAACTTCCGATGGAAGAACTATATCAGTTGGAAATTCTGATGGAAAAAAAATTTTCCGTCGCAAAATTTAGACAGAATTTTTTAAAATTATTTTAATTGAACCACAGCCCATTAACCCTATGTTTGGACATAACCCGAATATACACCCGACCCGCCACCACAGCCCGAGCCCGACCCCCCACCCGAGCCCTGCCCGCCACTGATAAACTTAATTCCCACCTAACTGCGGCTGTGGAGTTTCGAACCCTTACGCTTTACCTTGGAAGGAAAGACTTCAACCATTGTACCAGCTGACATCTTTGTATGCGTGTTGCTTCAAAAAATATATAAATTATAATCTTCCAAATTTAAGGATAATGGCTTTTCCTTTTAAAACATTATTTAATTTAACTTTTATTATATATTTAAATGTATGGTATACTCTATATTTTATTTGTCTGTGTTAATCAAAGTAATGTTTTTAATACTAGTTTTCAAGATCATAATGTTCGTTGTTTTAATTAAAACCAAAAAATTAAAAAGGTTGTCTACTAATTTTTTTTCGATTACTAGAAATGTGATTTATGTGATTTTTTCTAAAAACCAATAATTAATAAAAAAAATTATTTATAGCCGTTATTTTAAATGTTAACTACTAAATAACTGAATAAGATAATTATACGGTCATGCGCGAATAGAGTACGATGTACATATATCCAACAATAATTGGAGAGGATAACTATTACTCATATACCTTCTAAATCCCATCAATATAACTATCATTATGCATATTGAGATTCTATATTTAATATTTACTTCTATTCTACATTAACGATGTCCGTTATTCTACATTTAGAATAAATTTAAATTTAGAATATTATGTCAGCTGATATTATGTCGGCTGATATATCAAATATAGTTTTGGCAATAATATTGTGCATATTAAAATTAAACATTCATTTGATAAAATGGGGAATGGAAAAGGGTAAGGATAATAATTTTTTTTTTAAATTTATTGAAAAAAGTTTTAATTAACAATATTTATTATATTATAAAGAAGGAAAAATTTCAAGAATTAAAAAGAAGAATTAAAATATTTTTGAGAAATATATTTCTGACGAAAGTCTTTTTGTCAGAATGACAAATTCGTCGAAAATTTCAGACGGAAGGACTTGTGCCGTTGGAAATTTCTGACGGATGGACTTTTGCCGTTGGAAATTCCGACGGCAGTCACTTGTCTGTTGGAAATTTTCATCGGTATCACTAACAGCAACCAGTGCCGTTGGAATATTCCATTGGTACTACCAATGGGGAAAAAAGCCGTTGCACATTTCGACGGTATCTTTATTTCGTTTGAATAACTGATGGATAGTCCTAGTGCCGTGGGAAATTGTAACAAAATTTTCATTATCCGTCGAAACTTCCAACGGCATGTCCAAGCCGTCGCAAAATTCCAATGGCCATACCTATTGGTCAGAATCTACAACGACCCGTCGGTATTGTGGTTAGAAATTGCAACCAATAAGAGTTCGTCAGAAAATTCTGGTTGCTGAAAGTCTGATTTCTAGTAGTGTTATTGCATTTACATTACTAGTTAATGTTCTACCCGTCTTGACTTTGCTTTGCTTTATTTTGTTCTGTACTAAAGGCATCTAACGATAACGAAATGGGTGATGATTAGTATGTTATTTGCATTGCACTTTGTTTGAAATTCCTGTAGGGGTCGACTGGGATTTGAATATGGATCCAATTGAAAATACATGGACTTGATTGAATTGATGTTGAATGATATGAATCTGCGCTAGGTGTAGTAGTTTCACTAGTGGTAGGACCCTCTTGTGCATCCAAAAGTTTTGTGCATTACATTTTTTTTCTTGAAAATGAATTTCTCAATTGAAAGGTGAATCAAAGGGTTTTGTTACTGACTCAGTACTTTGTACTCACTCTCCATTTTCTAAAATTTTGTAGATGATTGAAGGCACGATATTTGAAAAGCAAGTCATGAGTTGGAGTATGTCCGTGAATGGGAGTAGAGTTTTACATGTAGTAGAAATCGGCTTTTGAAGCTACTATGAGAATACGCTTTATAGCTAAGAACGATTCATGAGTTTTGTACCTCTTGTATAAATAAGTATGCACACCCTTCTTTATATATATATATATATATTTGGCTCATGATATGTAAAATAAGATGACTATATAACTTTGTATTGGTTGGAAATTTACCTTTCAGTGTAAAGGCTTCCCAATGGTTTGTCTCTACTAGGTTAATCAATGAAATATAACTATTAACATAACTTGTTGTGTCCTTTGCATTTTATTGAAAACCTAGTTGTAATGATTCTTTAGTATTAAATAACTTGTTAGTTTAAGTAATTAACCTTATCGAATGTTAAACCATCTAAGGCAAGAATAATTTATTTGTTTTATACGTCCCGTCCCCGACATTCGTATGATAGCTTTCGCTGTAGAATTTATTAACTAATATAAGACATTCAAGAATATCGGATAATATTAGCAGGGTATGACAAGAGTGGTATCCGAGCAACGTTCCAAGGGCACTACATGCATAATCTGCTCCGCACGAGGCATCAACTTGCTGACTTGCAAGTAAGTTACTATTTACTAAGTTTATGAATAATTTGTACACCTTCTCTAGCTTATAGTATGATCTATACTCATTAGATACAAGATAAAAAGGTCGTAGATCACTTCATTTTGTAGAAACCAAGTAACATGGATCAAAGATTCTCACATTGGTTTAATCTAGAAGGCTTTGGATGTATTTGATCTTGAACTCAAATAAACCAACTTAAGTCAACTTTGGAAATGAATTCTAAAACCCCCCAAAAGTAATGGATGAAAGCATTATTCTATGAACAAAGAAAAATTGAAGAAAAAATAGCCAAGCTAAAGCCAAAAGATATCAAAGAAGCAAAAAGATATCAAAGGGCTTCTATTTATACTTGAGGCTATTGTGGAACTAAAATAATTACAAGGGGAAAAAAAGAGGTGCTAGTGCGGTGCACCATTTCAGCGGTGTGGCCGCATTGTACATCTGCTAAATACAGAAGTGCTAGTGCGGGCGCACGACCTTAATTGTGCAGCCGCAGCAAGCCTTCTGCCTAAGGCGGTGTACACTGCGCAGTAGCATAGTTAAGGCATGTGGCCGCATGGCACCGAAAACTAGATTTTTTCTGAAAATTACATTCAAGTCCTTAAACTTTTTGATTTATTTTATATCGATCCAAAGAACTTATGTATGCTCTTTTAAGTCTCGAACTTTATTCCTTTCACATTATTGACCATTATTTCAATCAAAAGGGATTTTTTTTTTGGCCAGTTTGCACCCAAATCAAAATTAGCCTTTAATGCTCCACTTACTTGGACTTGACCTATGAATTGTTGCCTTAATTCTGTTATTGACTCCTAAATTTTTAGCCTTTGACCACGTCATGGGATTGTCGATACCCGGACTGAACTTTGACTTCCTTGAATCTCACCCTCAAGTAATATATAATGGTTTAGTTTCCCTATTTTTATAATCAATTTATTAAGGTACGATTTTTGAGTAATTAAGGAAATAGATGGATGTCTCATTTTATGAAAAACATAAGTTTTGCTCATTGATATATATCCAAGAGATTTAACAGAGGTGATCGGTTAAGAATTCAACTGCTAAATAATATATGGTGACATGTTTTGAGCCATAAATTAAACTTATGGACAGCTAAAAATTGACCCAGTTAATTATAATGGGTTGATGGAATTGCTTTGGGCTAATAGATTAAGTGGTCCTGGAAGTATTGACACCCACATAATTTAGCCGTGAACAATGATGAATTTTAGTTGCATTTTGATCTCTTAATTTGATATTTGAAAACTAATAAATAATGTACATATATGGCAAGGACATGGCAAGTAACTTGAATTCAATCCCTCAACTTCTTTCAAATTTTGTCATAATTGATGATTTTTATTGATTATTAAATACTTTAAGGCAATATACAAATATGCCTAAACCTTGAAGCATGAAATATTGTTAGTTTTATGCCCTTTGATTTTATCCATTGCTTCCGTTATTATTGTGTTCCAATAAACATTTACACGTTGTTTCAATGTATCTTGGAACACTTGCTCTCTTACCTAGAATTTCCAATGTTCTTCAGGCCAAGAATTGCTTTGCTGAACTTGATTTCTTCTGGATGTAATTTGCACCTCCCTACGTTGCCAAGAATTGCCATTCAACATGTGCTTTCTTTGAACTATTGAAAAAGTCTTGAAATAATATATTTCTAGTTCCTACTAAAAAAGACCATACCCTTTTGAAAATCTATTCAGGTAAATTGATTGAATCCCTTATTTTCTTTTGCTTGAGCCAATATTCATTTTGTATTTCTTACCTAAAAATTTTATTTCCTTGAGTATCACATTTTTGCTTATAAGTGATTAACCTTATCCCCTTTCTGCATGTATCCTTAATAAGCGCATTGTACTTTATTCGTAAACAATGATTGTATTGCCTTATAGTTGATCTTGGGAAACATTTCTCTTTTCTTAATACTAGTAGCCTCTTTATTTTGAGACCTTAATTTCTTGCTAACTCTTCACTTGATTTTAAACCTTTCATGTATTATTTTCGAGAATAATTCAACCATAAAAATTCTCTTTGATAAAAATGGAAACCCCTTGGCAAAGACGTGCCATTGGTATATGACTTGACATCAGTCCTTGTAAACTCAAAGTTTGGGGGAAAATTATATTTCTTTCTTTCTCCTTTCTTTTTTTCCTTTTTTTTTTTTGGGTTCTAACCTACTTTTAATTGTCTTTGATTGTCTACTTGAAATTGTGTAATTAAAATCTTGAAATCTTCTTTGGCTTCTCTATTATTTTTATTGTCTTCTCTTGATTACATAGTTTCGTTCAATGCCTTTTGCTACCATTTTGATTGAGCTCATGAGATTGTTTGGTTATTGCCTATCGAAAATGGTCCTTCTCACAATTTAGACAACCTTATTTGCTTGACAATGGACTTATATGAATTTGAAGTAATTTTGTATCCATATACCCTTGTTCTTGATTATTTGTTACTTTCCTCAATTAACTTTTCTCGTGCCAATGTCCCTCTACTTTGTTAAATTCTAAACTGATTAGCTTTTCCCTTCTTGACTTGTTTAGTCCTTGCAATGAAATTTTGAAATTCAAATGAACGAAAGAAGTATGGAACACTAGCTTGAAGTTGAGAACAGATTCTAAATGGCTTGAAAGAATACGCTTGAAGGGATCAACCTTGTTAGTTGTTATTCGTGAATGATCAAACTAATTAATCGAACGCCTCGCATACTCCCAACGCTAAAAGAGATGAGAGTGTGCAGCGAAAGCAATATATGTATTGATGTTACAAAGGAGAAATGAAAAGAAAGATACCTATGTACTAATATTACGAAAAAGAAACGGGAAGAAGTACCTTTCGTCTAGAGACTTGGACGAAATTATCGGAAAGAGGAAATGTAAGAACAAGAAGATGAGGCAGAAAATATATATATATACATTGAATAAGTTTTAGGTAATTGTGAATTTTGATAATGAAATTCTTTTAAGGGAAGTAGATTGTAATATCTCGAAAAATCTTATAAACAAATTAAGCAATGTGGTCAATATTTTGATAATGACGGGGAAATTACTTGAATTACATCAATTGTAAGGTTACAAGATTATTACTCAAATGAACGCCAAGAGTTAGAGTGTGACAACATGATCATATTGAATTGCAAGTTACAAGATTGTCATTCAAGTGAATGTCAAAAATTAGAATGTAATTACTGACAAACGTGATTATTATTTGACAATAATTGAATAACCACTTGAGTTTGTCTTAAGGTTACAAGGCTGTTACTCAAATGAATGCCCAAAATTAGAATGGGACTATTGACAACGTGATTGTTATTTTGACAATGATTGAATTAGAATATAGTTATTGACAGTGTGATCGTTATTTTGATGATAATTACTTGAATGACAAGATTTCAAGTTGGTTACTCAAATGACACCCAAAGTAAGAATGGGGTTATTAATTAATATGATCTAAACATGACAACCTAAATATAAGATCATATTAAGTAGAAAGACCCTGAATAACATGAATCAAAGTATAATGACTTAATTACAAGATAACACAAAGTAAAATATTTCTTAAGTAATAAACAAGTGAACCATGTTTGGCCATGTCACTTCTTTAAACATACTGTGCCAAATTGTGTCACTTGTCTTACTCTGATTAGTGGAATTCAAATGTGAATTAGAAACGGACAACTATAAACAGGGAAATTGAATGGAAAGATTTCACAAATGAATCCATAAATTGTCTTGCTTCTTATCGATGAATCTCAAGCTCTTCATATATATATAAAGGCAATTCGTCCATAAATGAAGAGGGTGAAAGAATACTATGAAAACCCACCAAAACAGTTTTTTGTTACTTGAAAAAGGCTCCTCTTTATATATAGGAAGATTCCAACTTAAAGAGCAACTTTGATTGAGGAATGCTAAAGGTTTTGAATGTACTTTTCAACATAGCCAATTCAAGGAATCTTTGTGAAATCAAGAGGTGAGTAATCAATGCTTTGATTCCCTTTTTACATTCATGAAGTTTTGATAAGATAAACATAGATTTTGATTTAAGTTCTTGAGATGATCATGGATTTTGATGTATTGCTATCATGAAGAGAAGAATTGAGTTATTGCATTTGGATCACTAGTTAATGTTCTACCCGTCTTGTCTTTTCTTTACTTTGTTTTGTTCCATACTAGGAGCCATATAATGATATTGAGATGCATGATGATTAGTATGGTATTTGTATTGCACTTTGTTTGAAATTCCAGTAGGGGTCAACCATGATTTGAATGTGGATCCACTTGAAAATACATAGACATGATTGAATTGATATTGAATTATATGCATGCGCTACGGGTAGTAGTTAGACTAATGATAGGGACCTCTTGTGCATCTAAAAATTTTGTGCATTATATGTTTTTCTTGAAAATGAATATATCAATTGAATGGTAAATCAAAGGGTTTTGTTACTCACTGAGCACTTTATACTTGCTCTCCATTTCTAAAATTTTGTAGATGATTGAAGGCATGATATTTGAAAAGCAAACTATGAGTTGAAGCATGTTCGTGAACATGCGTAGAGTTTTGCATATAGTGAAACCGTCTTTTGAAGCTACTACAAGAATGCACTTTATAGCTAAGAACAATTTATGATTTTCATACATTTTGTATTAATAAGTATGCCTACATTTCTATATATATATATATATTTGTGGTTCATGATATGTAAAATAAGATGAATGAATAACTTTGTAGTGGTTGGAAATTTGCCTTTCAGTGTAAAGGCTTCCCAATAGTTTGTTTCGACTGGGTTAATCAATGAAATATAACTATTAACATAACTTGTTGTGTCCTTTACATTTTATTGAAAGCCTAGTTGTAATGATTCTTTAGTATTAAACAACTTGTTAGTTTAAGTAATTAACCTTATAGAACAATTTGTTTGTATGAAAGCTTCTGCGATAGAATTTATTAACTAATATAAGACATTCTAGAATATTGCACAATATTAGCGGGGCGTGGCATATTTTACATTCTTAATAATTGAGTTTTACAGAAAGGGAAAATGCTATTTTGTGCAACTAAAAGAAAATAACGTCACAATTACTCATTTACATCCATACATTATTAGAAAATGTTGTCACTCAATTATAATTATAATCTCTACCTACCATTTTAATTTGGTAACTCCTCATTGTAATGCTCTTCCGATCTCAAAATTTGCACCGATTGTGAGCTTCAAACAAGCACGTATTATAAGTAAGATGGTAATTACACTGTTCGTAGGCTAAAAAAGAAAGAATAATACTATTTATCTAGGTTAAAAATCATTCTCCAATCTAGTTGACATATTCTCATCGGATAATAAATGAGTAGATGTCTCAAGCATTTATTATTATCCATCCATCCTCCCGTCCTTAAATTCAAAAATACTAATTAAATTGTAGACCGACCTCCAACTTAGATAAATAGCACTATTTAAAAAAAAAACATTGTTTTCACCCTTATTTTCGTCTTTATTTTTTAAGCCGCTACTGATGTCATGACATTATTATCCATGTACCTCTATTTATTTATTATTATTTTACACATTCATTTGTCTACAATTAACTTATTATTTTACACATTCATTTGTCTACACTTTATATTATACAACTACTTAAATTTGTAAATCAAAAACTACAGTTGCAATGGACGTCGGACGATAGAAATTGAAGTGTGTAACGTTAATAGGTGGAGCGATAACATTTTGGTTTATCGAAACAAAGTCGAATTAATTAATCACCTTATAGTTTTTGAGTTTTGTTCTTCTAACTTAACTTATACTTCTGTTACTTTTATTTAATTTGTAAAAATGAAGTTTCTAGGGCTAGGACCAGCAATTATAAGACATTAAATAAAGAAGAGAGTGGCAGATCACTTTTCCAAAATCAATGGACCATTTACTTATCATGATTTGGTATCAATTTGGTGATGACAAAGTAGCTCAACTCAATGTCATCTTTTCAGAGCATCTTAATAATGGCCCAATTGTAGGGAATAATCTACTTGCAAAAACATCAATTTTGGAAGTTGTCATTATATAAGGTTTAACTTTTTAATTGAAAGTCACAAAGAAAAAAAAATGTGAAATATAGATCGATGGCATGCTATCCCAGTGACAATAGCTAGCACTCTCTACTGATGTAAAGGGGAGCTCTACAAGATCGACAATTGACACTTAAGAGAGTTACTTATTTTTTATTACCCATTTAAAAGGTAGGGTCAGTTAATGGTAGCATAAAATCCTAGCCATAGGTGCTAAAATATGTCCATGGCGGTAATGTCAATACAACATTACTAGAAACAGTATTTCAATCTCTTCTATGATAGTTCAGAATTTCATATGCATGTGACATAGGACTTTCTCTTCGATTTGCTACTTAACACATCACTCGTTTCGAACACATCAATATCATATAATTGTCAGAAGTTCAAGTTTTCTACAGAACCAATGCAGGTTCCGCTTGTCTATCACTTTTTTTCCCACTTGTACAAACATTGAGCAGCATTACTTTTCAGTGTTGCCATGTAAATACAATTGTTAGAAGTTCGATTTTTCTATGGAGCCAATGCGAGTTCTACGTGTTTATCACTTTTTCCCACTTGTATAAAACATTGGGCCCTATTACTTTTCTAGATTGTCATGTAAGCACCTGACTCTATAAGTAGAACTGCTTTTGTTCCATAGAAAATTAAGTCAAAGTTAGATGGATGAAATAACCCAATGATAAATTGTGAGCTTCCGTACAACTCTTTTTTTTTTTTTTGTGTTTTCTCCTTTGGTTGGGGAGGGGGGGTTTTGTTGGGTGTTTTGGGGATGATAGTCATGATATAAATTCTCTTTTAATGGAGTAGGTAACTGGGTATGGTTAGGCTATAAATTGAAATATTAACATTAGGGCTGTGCAAACAGGTTTCAGTCTCGGGTTTTTGAAGGGCCAAGACCGGACCAAACATCTTCTGTTCGGTCCCGGTCTCGGTCCTAAAAATGGCAAGCCCAAACGGTTTCGGTCTCAGTTCTGGCTCGGGTAATGAATTCAGTTTTTTTCGGGCTTGTGAAAAAAATTTCTATAGACTTAGTAACATAAAAACACATATAAACAAAATTTAGAATAAACAAATATAAGAGCTTTATACGCAACAAAAGTATTAACATGCCTCTGTAAGGTAGAAGCACTAGACTTACTTATATTTCTCATTTTTTTTTTATTTTAACAAATCTAAAATTATTAAATATTTGAAATATATATCCTAAATTAAAAAATAAATGTAAAAATCATAGATATTATATATACTTTATAATTTTAATAATTTTACAATACAATTTTGATATTTTCAAAAGATAAAAGATAGATAATTCATACTTTATTATACATTTATAGGGATTAAATATTACAAAAATGATATAATTGTCAAAAATAAATAACACTTACAATTTAAAATAAAAACGAGAAAATCAATTTCACATTTTTTACCAATAAGAAAACCACTTGAATAAATGAGAAGATGTATAAGCACAAATTCTCCACGTCTATATATAAATATATTTATATATATTATATAATAATAGCATGTAACTAAAATAGAGTCAATAAATATATTTTAAATTTGAATAATTTTTTTTAACAAAATCCTTACAATATTGCGAATTCTAGTAACATTATATATTAACATAATTATTCTTGACTATTGCTTAAAAATAATATAATAATGATGATTTTTAAAAAAGTTTATTGGCCAAAAAATTCTAACTTGAAAAAGAAATTTAGTGGTATTGCTTTAACTTTTTAATTGTCCCACATTGAAAGTTTTGTAAAAAAGCAATATGATTGGAGCTTATAAATAAGATGAGCCTTTGTGTAAGTGACTATGTAAATGAAAATTTGTAGACTTTGAGGCAAATTAATAATTGTCTTGATTCTTTATATTTAGTTTAAAGTTTAAATAATTGTCCCACATTGAAAGTTTAGTAAAATGTCAAATAATTGGGACTTATAAATAAGATGGACCTTTTGTGCAAGTGATTATGTAAAGGAAATAGTTTTGATTCTTGCTTTTTGAATATTACGAAAAGTGAAAATTGGGTTTCAATTTATATATTTAAAAAAAAAGTCAACCAGTCTTTGACTGGGTTTTCGAGTTTTCAAAAAAAAACTGGGACCGGACTGGACCGGTCTTTTTGGCCACAAAGCCCGGACCAGGACTGGCCCGTTCGGTCTGGTTCACCCGGTCCCGATTTTTTTACACACTCTTAATTAACATATGCCCTTTTAGTATAATAATAATAATATTATTATTATTATTATTTTATGATGTCGTACTTAGGTAGCTGGTAAATTGATTATTAGATTAAATCCGTCCATGGTCATTGTACTTGCTATTTAATGTTTTTTCCCCCAACATAGTGTCACCATGGCCAACAAACATAAATTTTATTTTCATGAAGTTCAAAAAAAAAAAAAAAATTTATTCCCAAACTTTTTTAAACCTGAAAACTTGACACCATCCTTCCCCTTTTCCACAAATGGGAAAAAAATTGTACTACTTTAGGACTACTTCTCACCAATTAATAATACATATGTGGATTCAGCCACCCTAATTTACTATTTGAATATCAAAATTCATATGTGAGTTCTTAATTAGATTTGATATTCTTGAAATTCCAAATTCACAAGTACTATTTTTTTCTCTACCACTCATTTCTACAGTGAAGGACAAAAATATCAATCCGATTGGACATAAAATTTTACCATAAACTTGAATGAGTACATATGTTTTTACCCAAAACAAAAAGCTAGAAAAGGACACATAAATCTTCAAAAACACAAGCATTATTAGTTTGAAACTTTTGATGTAAAACAAATGCTTTATGTAAAGAGACATCAAATACGAGGTGTTAATTCCAACCCATTCTACTTCACATTCAAACCTTTTACTTTACACATCAGAAAGAATGTCAATAAAGGATTTCATGCGCCAGCAGACCACTAAAAATTTTCAATTCAACCAAAAAAAAAAAAAAAATCATGCCCATAAAGTATTAAATATTCCAACGTGTTTTAACATTTTAAGTATAAAGGACATACGTATTGTGTTATATTTGGGGAGGTTACAACCTACAATCTTTTTAGAGCAAGGTCTTATGTTAGAGCTCATATAGCATTTAGTAACCGTTTATACTTGTTATACTTCACATAAATGTGACATTAATTATCACATTCGTTTAAATGTTGTGGTTAATACCTCATCTATTTATAATTGATTTCCAATATAAATGTTCAAGAAATGGACGGTATTCTCCCTATTTTTTTTGTGTGTATATGTCAATTAAAATTTAACATTCATTTGGTGGTTTCCATCATGAGAAGTTCTTGTGTATAAGAACAACTTCGAGACCTAACATCTTTTGAAGTTAAGGCGTTCATGATTACTAACTTTGATTAAAAGACGCCTGGTTCTTCATAATGGAGATACCCTCCTATTTTTACACAATTTATGCACAAAAGGGACTAATATGTGGATTGATACTACCTAAACAAAATTAGTTGAGGAAGAGCGCCAAAGAATCAATCGGTATTTTCATACCAAAACTATCGTAACCACTCTACGTTAAAATGTTAAAAATACTTTACTCTAGTCTTACATAAGAATTTTTGTTCAAAATCCAAATTGGATTTAAGAAGTTACTTATAATAATTTGTTTTAACTCCTTTCATTATGTAAATTCATTCAATTAAACTCAACTCAAAGGGTACAAAGTTTAATCATACTCGCTTTTACATTCAATGAAACTACAATATAATTGTACCACATCAATTTATCTTTCTTAAATACCATCCACAATCATGCAAAAATAATTTGCTTGTATCAAGAAAAGGTTCAAATTTAACATAAGCCACTTTTATTGTCTATAGCAAACACTATACACAGATACCAAAACTACTTTCAACTTGTGAACAAAGAAAGATTAGAGGAACCCCAGGACACCCCCAACCCACCTACCCACCCACCCCACTGCAAAAGAGAAACGGTCCTCTCTAACATTAAGAAAGGTTTTCCTCATACAAGTTGTATAAGCCAAGTATACCCTCTCTCTTTTTCATTTTTAATGTCTTTTGTTTACCCAAAAGAGTGATCGAGGGTCGAGATTCATCACATGATAAAGCAACCATTTGGGTTTTCATCGCTAAACATTTCGAACGAATCCAACGGTTGTCGTTGGTGTGAGTCCGGATTGGCGGGTGGAGGCGGAGGATCGATCTCACGAGCTGAATACGTGTACGCATATGAGTACGGTGGTGCGGCCGCATAATATGAGGCAGTATAGCTACTAGTAGGATTCGATGTATTGTAGTTCACAGCGTATACGGGCGGGGCAGAATAGTAGCGGGGTGGGTAACCACTATAGTCGTGCTGACGTGCCGGAATGTGATTAGCTGGAATTGAGATTCGAGGTGGGCCAGCTTCGTGATGGTTCTCTGATCCTGTAGATGCCAGTGTAGCTGCACCCGATTTCGCACACTCAGTGGTATCCCCATTTTGCCCTTGCCTTTTCTTCTTCTTACCAGAATGGCCACTCGCCGGGCCGGCGCCGCCAACGTCGCCATTACTTTTCTCCGCCGCTACGCCACTTTTACCTTCGGTATCTACTTTCTCCTCCGCCGCCGCCGGCGGTGGTGCACGGGCTGGCAAACTCTCCGGCTTCTTCTCCTCTGTCTTTGGATCAGCCACTTGAACGCTCTCGTTGTTTTTACCGAGCCACCTTCACTCACTTTAGACGGAGCAGCTTGACCGCCGCAGGCGTCACTTTTTTCATTACTTTTTACTTCTCCGGGGGCCGCGTCACCGTTTTCTTCGCCGTTTTTGGGAGCAGAACCACTAGTTGAAGCACCCTCATCAGAGATTTTAGCAGGATATTTAACCACTTGGACGTTCACTTGTGGCTTCTGCTCTTTCTTAGCACCATTTTTATCGATTCTTGGTTCATTGCTTGGACTTTTAGTCTGTACTTTTTCTTTGTGCTTTTCTTGCCCCGTTTTTCTCTCTTTCTTCTCTGTTTTTTGCGGCCATAATTCCGCGTTCTTACCGGACTTTATCAGTTTCTTGACCAAAGAAACTCCATCTACGTTGCCAGTTACTATTACTTTTTGTTGCTTAATATCA
>CAVNYN010287289.1:0-47795 GCA_963692815.1 Nyctanthes arbor-tristis
CAAATGGCAACCGAGAACAACGAAAAGAGAGAATTCATTCTATGATAATTAAATATGGTGACAATATACAGAGTTTGTTTTCCTACAATATATAGAAGATTTCAGAAAAAGAATAGAGAAATTTCAATAATCACCAAGAGTTCTTCAGTGGTTTTTCAAGCAACGCAGAAAGATACATCTCATTTAGCTCAGGTCCACGATCAAGCTTGTGGCCTACCACCCATTTCACCTTGTTGAATCCAACACTTTGAACAAGGGGTATATAGACCTTCTCCAGCTGTTCCCCAACACAGAAAAAATGGTCTAACCAGAACAGTCCACCGGGCCTGAGCACCCTATAAATGTCAAATATCAAGAAATGAAGCAGTTTTATCGGTATCCAGTTACTCAAGACATGCATGGAATGCACAATATCCAGTGTGTTGTCGAAGAAAGGGAGTCTCTGTGAAATGCTCATGTACAAAGGTACTACCCCCCTTGATGCAATGAAATTATTGAAAGGGCCATTTAGATTCATTGAGGTTGTCACAATTGTTACATTTCTTTCTCTCATTCTTACAGCAAATGTAGCCACACCTCCTCCAATGTCAAGCCCTATCCTTATTGTGCCAGCCTTCTTTACTGCCAATACTGCATCTATGCTGAAGTCAAGGCCACCCCCATTGCCAATCCATCGGGTTTTCTCTCGTCCGGCCAGGTCAAAACAGTCCTTGCAATCATCAAAACCTTTCTGAGTCCGTGGACGATTGACGAGACATTCATAGCTCTTACATGTATATGCTATCCAAACAACAGATGAGTCTGAGGGAATAGTCCATAAGCTCTCAGGAAGAGGGTAAGGTTCAACATATTCTTTCGGTGCGGCCGGACGGCATCGCCGCGGGGGAAGTGGCTCACAGCCCTGGAGGAGATTCCGATCTCGCTAGAAGCTCATCGTCTGGGCACGATCCATTGACTTTATATGTCATATACTTGTGAAGCATGTCTGGGAAAAGCGCGCACGGGCTGCCAACTGGAGGAAAGATTCTGTCCGAGTCAAAATTCGAGCTATACCCAAGTGGGAGAAGCTGAGGAGATGTGAAAGCAAAAAATTCATTAGGCAGTCCTGCAGCACTTTCTGATGCATTAGTTTGTTCCACAACCTCTACTTTTGGGGCACATTTATTAGTGTTCCCAATGGTTTTGGCTGTTTCTATTTGAGGTTTTAGGGAACATGGTGAGTACAAGGTAGTGGAAATGAACAGAGTGAGAAGATTTGAAGACAGAAGTAAGAACAGATACAAAAGGTTAGAAGAGAAAGATCTTGAAGTGTGAGGGGAATCCATTGACAGAGTCTGATCTGTATTGCTCATAGTTTAATATGAGTGTATTTTATCTGAGTTTGTTAGAACTACAAGTCAAATTATTAATAGAATATCCTCCAAATACCATTTGATTAATCTTTGCCAGATCTCTAATCAAGCAAGCATGCATAGTTTGGTGTTTTGTATCTTTTATTTTGGTCAAGTGTTGTTGCATATGGTCACTCTCTGTGTTAAAATATTGTAGCAGGTAACTTGTAGCTCGAGGAATGTCAACTCCTTGGGAAAGCTAATTCCCTCAATTTGAGTAGATGAACTAAAAATCTAGAGATTTTCTTTGGATTCCGCTACAATTCTTTCAAATTTTATAATCCTCACTGACAGCCAACCGTCTGTCACCTTCCTTCTCCCTTCCTCTAGTCTAACAGGGTGTTTGGCAACTGGATTTGATTATAATCTGGATTATAATCTGCCACACGTTATTATTTTATTGGTTTCACTTTTTTTAAAAATTCAAAAAGTAGGTTTAAGCTGCAATTGTTTACTTTCTACAAAAAACAACTAATAAAATAATACGACGTCATAGATTATAATCCAGATTATAATCTAACTCTTTGCCAAGCAATTGGTAAAATTCTCTATGTGAATTTAATCCGTTCACCTCTGATTTCATCTTACTGTTGAATTTCATCACGAGCAAGTAGTGTATTAGTTAATACATTTAATTAACAAACATTATTATTCAATAGATTTTTTTCATTGTGTTCTAATCATTGAGCATGAAGATATTTTCATTTATACAGTTAAAACAAAATGTATATTTACCCTCTAATTGAACTGAATATGTTTCGTTTGAAACACTCCTCAATCCCTTTCAATTCTCATACTTTTTCTTTGTCATGAAATTGTCAGAATATATTAGTTTAAAATCAATTTTGTGGAAGAAACCATTGCGATGAAGAGTTATGTTACATACCCACTCACATCACACATGGGGTATAAGAGCATGGATAGTGTTGGGAGAAAAAACCCAAATTTGAGGTTTTTCCCCCAATAAAATCAAATTATGTATGAAATAGGAGGGGGAAAAAGTTATTTTGAGGGGGGGAACCTAACTGAGGAGCCAAATGGGAAAAAGTTATTTTGGGGGGGAAAAAACCTAAATGGGGGGCCATGGGTTTTTCTCCCTCTCCCGTTCTCCTCCAATCCAATAAAATACTATTTTTCACTCACTCTCACTCTTCTTCTAATCCAATAAAATACCGTCACGTGTCCAATTCATATTTTCCTCCCCACTTTTTCCCCTACACATTATTTGGAAATAGGTTTTTTCCCTTGACTTTTTTCCCTTTAGCTTTTTTCCTCAACATTAATCTTGCTCTAAGATTACATATGTCTTTAATAGAAATAAAATCTTGAAAATTAAATATATGGGTAAATAAGGGTAAAAAGGAAAATTAAGACAAAAGTTTTGGAATAGTTGTAAATAAATTTTCAAAAAACAAGAAGAAAAGGGAAGGAAAAAAAAAGAAAAAAAATCGTATTCGACCTGACAATTGACCCGTTAATGAGCGGATTTGGTGAGGAAATAGTGGAAAATGGCCTCCTGACCCGACCCGTTTTGCAAAATGGCCTTTGAGGAAATAGTGGAAAATGGCCGCCTGACTCGACCCGTTTTGCAAAATGGCCTTTGACTTTTTTTTTTTATATTTTAAAATTAAATCCAATAAAAGTAAATTTTGTCAATCACAAAATTACCCTTCCTCTTTCTCAGTACCATTCGTTCCCAAAACTCTCAGTACAAGCTAAAGGCGCTGAACTTCACCTCAAACACGATTTTTTGATTTCATCCGGCCAATTTGTCTCACTTCCAACCAGAGACCAGGTACAATCGTACTCAGTGGGTAAGCTTTCATTCCTCAGTTTATTTCTAACCCTAAATTCCTAATTCTTTAACTCCTAAATTCCTGATTTAATTGCTCTGTGGTCTGATTTGGTTGCTTTATGGTTCTATTTGTTAATCTTTGGGTTTGCTTCTGTTATTACTTACTTAATTTGCTGATATTTCTCTTGGTTCTGCATTTTTTTTCATTTTTGCTTTGTTATTGTTTTTTTGGAGAAGCTACGATGCCCCCTTGCTCTTGCTTGTACAGATTTTGCATTTTGCAATAATATTATATCGTTTGTTTAAAAAAAAAAAGGGAATTTGGCACGTCAATTGGATTAACTAGTTTGTTATCGTTCATGGACTTCTTCTTCCACTGTAAAAAAATTTGATATGTCAGTTGGATTAATTACTTTGTCGTGATTCATTTGCTTCTTCTTTCACTGTAAAGGAATTTGACATGTCAATTGGATTAACTTTTTGAGGCATCATTGATGACACCCAACCTCACCAACCGGGGCATTTTCACGATTTAATTTCATAAACATAGTGGTTTGTTAATAAGTCTGTTAGGAGAAATAAGTTTCACCAAGCATACCTAAGTTACATAGGGATTGAAATTTATCCCTACAGATGTCACAAGCTCTTTCGCAACCTCAAGCCAATTAATGTCATATTGTGTTAATTTCGATTTATCTTCAATTTTTCCAAGTTGATTTACTTTGATTATTTGGTTAAGTTTGGACTGAATTGAATTGAATTTTTATCCTTTCCCCGATTTTGTTTCCAATTGAGTTTCTTGTCTTTCTATCTATGGTTTGAGCTCTAATGTATGCATCATTTTTCTCAATAGCTAGTGTTTGTTTAACCCTTTTGGCATTGAGTTTTTGGAATCAGCTAATTGTTTGTTATCTTAATTGCTAATTGGTTATGTTCTACACAATTCACATCACTTTCTTTTATGCTTTTTTGAATTCTTTTAAAGATAAGTGAGGTGAGTAGTTTAAATATGTTTATGTGCCTTTATTACTTATGATCTAGAAATTAAATTGGTATTTGGAGAACTATTTAGTAATATAAATTGTACACGCCGGGAATTGTTACATTTGCAATTGGTCGAGAGAAAGTTAAACTTCACAAGCGGCTTCTAGTTCGGTTGCATATATTGTGGAGGTGTGTACGTGTTTCCTTTTGCTTGTTTTGAATTTTGATTTGGGAAATGAGAATTTTAGATTATGAATTAGCTAGAGTTGTCTATTTATGGCATAATTCTCAGTTTTCGAATGTATTTTAAAAGTAATAGGAACAAATGCCGCACCAATACGATGCACATGAGAGCTAATAGAACTTATACAAGTAAAAAGTTATAAGAAATCAAATGAGTAAAAGTTCCCAAAAAAGGAAACTTATACAAATATACAAATTAAAAAAAATCTAATAGATTTAATGTAGTATTCTAAAAAGGAGTTGGAGACATATAATAAATTTTATTTTTTAAAATAGTTTAGTAAGTGAAATTGAATTTTTTTTCTTCTGTTAGGTTGCTAGATATAGTATGGTTATCACTGTTTTTTAATTGACATTTTGTATTAGGTACTGTAATTTGTTTATTTAATTAGGAGATAATTATGACAACATTAGAGAGAGAATGAGTCCTTAAAAGAAAATCTTCTTGACTAAGAAGTTCTCCAGTATTAACATCGCTATTTATGTAAAGAGAGGTACATTTTTTTAACGTCGCTTTAACCACTCGTTTCAACACCTCAGTCTTTAATTTTAGTGCATTCATCAATAATGGTTATGGGATGCCCTCACTTTGAACACCTCAGTCTCTAATGGAGCATGATGTGTCTAAGCAAGCGGTGATATGTTATCGATTATTATTATCTCAAATTTTTATAATATTTAAATTATTACCTTTTGGTTATCTTCAATCTTCTCTACTTTCACTTTGTGTAATAGAACTTAAAGCAAAGGAGTTCGATATTGGATGATGATATTGGAACTGGCTGCCCCATGCAGAGAATAGGACAAAAGCCTAATATTTTCTCCTAAAATCCCTGCTAAATTGACAGCAAGCATATTAAATGAATTTTTTCTTGTCCACTAGTTTTTTTTTTTTTGGTTACATCTCATTGTAAATGAATAGCTATAGTTGACCTATAGGCATAGTTGCTGATTTTAATGTGTATAATTTGCATATTTGAGATATAGTACGAAGAGAATATTCAATGGAAGTTTGGTTGTTGAGTTTGTTTTGTAGTATTCTTAACAAAGACTTTACATGACAAATTTTGTCCAGGAATGACTATGTCAAAATGCCATGTATACTTCTCAATGGGAAAGTCTATTAGTAAGTTTGTTACGAGTATGTTTATTGACTGGTCTGTTAACTGGTCTGTCAACAGACTTATGGATAGACCTGTCTTTTTATATGTTTGTCAACAGACTCCGTAATAGATTATTTGGCTCATTCAATTTAGTTGATGGAAGAGTTACATATAAGAATCATCATCCTATTGTTATGAATCTTACTGTTGTTGTTATGAGTTCCTGAAATGGAAGTATGATTCATCTCCCTTCATATTCTAATATTAAAGAGATGTAATGGGAGAAGTTAAACAAACAATTGAAGGTTTCAGGTGAATATTTTGTGTAACATGTCAAAGTCACTTGTAAAGAATATATCTGACTATCATTTATTTTGTTTGGAGCAAGTCAACCTCGTATTGTCCCAAGAAATATATAAACTGCAACTTCTAAGTTCAACTTAGTATGAACTTTTGCATTGGAACTGTTTTGCTATCAAATGTTATACTCAAAGATTTATCAATAGAAACCAGTGTGTATTGATAACCGACTGGTCTATTAACCAGTCTGTTAATAGACCCATAAATAGATTAGTTTGTTCGTAGGTCTGTCAACAGACTGCTTAATAGACTTGTCATTTTCGGTTCATCATTTCGTCTGATTTAATGTAGTTAAAGGAAGGGTTACATATAAATATCATCGTCCTATCGATTCCAACTCTCGTCTTTTGTTAGATAAACTATCCACTGAATTGTACACTATTGTGGTGAAATATAATCGTTTCTTTTATTATACAAGTGTCTTTTGTTTATGAATTGGTTGCCTTTTAATATTGTTGAGTCGCGGTGAAATAGATGTATAAATCATCTCTCTTTCCTAATGCAAATAGTTGTTGTCAGTTTAGTTGAAAGAAGAGTTACATATAACATCATCTTATCGTTATGAACCTTGTGTTTTGTTGTTGTTACAGTCTTCTAATATGGAAGTACAATTAGTCTCTCTTATAACTCAAGTTGAACTAACAAATGAAGGTTAAACGTGAAAATTATGCGTAACATGTCAAAGTCACTAAACTTTTCAAAATTGTCACTTTCATGCTATTTTACTATCAAATGCTTCCCTCTAATACTTATTAATACAAACCATTTTGTGTAAAGGTGTGATATATTCCTAAAGTAAAAAACTAATAAAATATTTGTTAATAATAAAATCAATTTTTATTTCTTATACTATTTAAGCTCCTAAAAGTTCCTGCTACATTTTTTCTCAAATTTTTTATTTGACTGTCCGCTTGTATTCTCAATGATCGAATACCTTTAAAAAATTTTGATTTGTATACCTTAAAATCATATGAAAATAAGTAGTTTTGTATAATTACATATTACATTTTTGTTTATTTAAAAATATTAAGCAATTCCCATAATGAAATTTTTAGAATTAAGATACCATTCGATATAAGATTCCATAATAATAGGATGTTAGAAATAAAAATATGACAAAAATAATTTAGTGCTTGAAGTGTAAAGGATTAAAAATATAAAGCATGATGAGTAAAATTAAATTGTGGTATGGTCAGTAAAAGATGTGGTGTTAATATAACTACCATTTTCTTATATATCTTATTAATTTTTAATAAAGGAAGAGTAACATTTTGGTCAATTCAATGTAATTGAAGGAAGAGGTCTGATAACTAAGTGGTGTGTCTATCAGTCTGTTAACAGACGTCTAAACAGACATGTCTGTTTGTAGGTCAGTCGACAGACTTCCTGACAGACTTGTATCTTCTCCTTATCATTTCGCCTGATTCAATCTAGTTAAAGGAAAAGTTATACATAAATAGCATCGTCTTATCGGTTCCAATTCTCATCTTTTGTTAGATAAACTATCCACTGAATTGTACAACGTTGTGCTGAAACATAATCGAGTGACTACAAAGAAACAATATATGCTTGCAGTTTCTTTTGTTATATAAGTGTCTTTTGTTTATGAATTGGTTGTCTTTTATTGTTATTAAGTTGTACTGAAATAGATGTATGACTCATCTCTTCTCCAGTACAAATAGTTATTGTCAGTTTAGTTGAAGGAAGAGTTACATATAACATCGTCCTATCGTTATGAACCTTGTGTTTTTTTTATTGTTACGGTCTCCTAATATGTAAGTACGATTAATATCTTTTCTAACTCAAGTTAAACTAAAAATGGAGATTGCACGTGAAAATTATGCATGACATGTCAAAGTCACTAAACATGTCAAAATTGTCATTTTCATGTCGTTTTACTATCAAATGTTATACTCAAGTACTTATCAATACAAACCACTATGTGCAAAGGTCTGATAACTGATGGTCTGTTAACAGATTATAGGTCTGTCGACAGACCTACAGATAGATCGGTCTGTCTGTAGGTCTGTCGACAGACTTCCTGATAGACCCATATCTTTCGTCCATTATTTGGCCTTATTTAATTTAGTTAAAGGACGAGTTACATATAAAAATTATTTTTTTATTGGTACGAACATTGTCTTTTGTTAAATAAAAGATCCACTCAATTTTACAACATTATAGTGAAACATAATCGATTAACTTTGAAGAAACATTGTATCCTTCAATTTTTTTTTTTGTTATACAAGTGCCTTATGCTACATGAATTGCTTGTCTTCTTTTAGTATTATTATTAAGAGCTCTTGAAAGGGATGTATGACTCATCTCTCTTCTTCTTAACAAAATAGTAGTTGTCATTGATCATTTAGCCCAAATCAATTTAGTTGATGGTATAGTTACATTTAATATTCATCGTCCTATCGTTATGAACCTTGTGTATTGTTGTTGTTACGGTCTCCTAAAAAGAAAATACGACTAAACTCTCTTTTTATTCTAATAGATCAACATAAATAGCTGCAATGGAACTTAAGTTAAACAAAAAATTGAAGGGTTCACGTGATAATTATATGTAACATGTCAAAGTCACTAAACACGTAAAGAGATCTGATAATTGTCCAGTCTATTATTCAGTCTGTCGACGGATCTACAAACAGACCAGTCTGTTTATAAGTCTGTCGACAGACCTATTAATAGACCAGTTTGTCTACACTATTTCGCCTTGTACAATTTAGTTAAGTGAAGAGTTACATAAGAAAATCATCGTCGAGATCGGTACGAACCTTGTCTTTTGTTAGAAATTCTATCTATTGAATTGTATAACGTTGTGATGAAACATCATTGAGTGACTACAAAGAAACAATATATTTTTTTTGTTCGAATATGAAGAAACAATATATGCTCATCAATATTTCTTTTGTTATACAAGTGTTTTTTGTTTCTGAGTTGGTTGTTTTTTTATTGTTGTTAACAACATTTGAAATGGAAGTATGACTCATCTTTCTGCTTATTCTAATGATTATTGTTGTTGACTGTAAAGAGATGCAATGAAACTAAAGTTGAACCAAAAATTCCAGCGCTTTATGTGAAAATTGTACGAAAACATGTCAGATGACCATTAAAGAGCAACTTACTATCATCTTATTCTCTTTTAAGTACATCAACCTCGTCTTGTCTCACAAAATTTCACTGAGTCTATCCACAGACCACCCACAATATGTTAACAGACTCATCGAGTGTTTGAAAAAAAAAAAAAAAGCCTACGCTTTCAAATTTTTTTTATGTATACTACTACTTATGATCAATTTTCAATATCTCCAATAGTGAAAATGATATAGGAATTAATCCAAATGATATAACAATCAAAAAACCTCAATGTGGAATAACTGTAAAATCTATACAGTAAAATAAACAAAATGTGTATATCAATGTGAGAATTCTTATCAAATAAATGGAGACTGTTTATTAGCTTTTTATCCTACTATTTATTTTAGTGACAGGAAGAAATTTTGTCATCAAATATTATACACAGATTTGGAAAATAAGGAAGAAAGTTGAATGGTCATTTTTAGAGGAAACCCATATATATACTCACACTATTTGTATATATCATAAGGGTGTTTGTGACTTTTTCTTTTTATTAGTAAATAAATAAGTTATTTAGTATGATACTAAAGATATTTTATATATTTTAGTGTATTTTAGCCCTTTTAGACTTACAGAAGCTATTTTGTATAAGTGAGCTGCGATTTTGAAAAAACCCCCCCGGAATTGGTCGAAAGACCATCGGACCTGGTCCAGACCCGATTCGTATACTGCCCATAAGGGCCCAAAACTTTGGCAAACGCGGGACTAGCAGCGGGAAGCAATTGTTGAGTTCCCGATTTACCTTCCTCAGAAACTCTGCTCTATTTGAGTTCAGAAGAATCGATAACATGGTATGGGGCCTTTTTCCCGTCGACCCACTTCCGGGTAATCTGTTATTACAATTTTCATGATTAATTCCGTCTTCAATACCGCATTAAACAAGAAAATTCACTTTGTTCATGTTGGAATTTGTACAAACACCTCATAGTCGTTGTAGCAAATTTCTGCGTTATTTAAATCCACTGCAACGGACAGTAAGTTTAGATATATTCACCAATGCATTCTTCTGAACATTGAAAAAGCAAAGATTGACAGGGAAGCAAATCAAGAGAGGCCCTTTTTTTTCCGCTTCACTTTCTTTTCTTTTTTCCCAGCACGTTTGCTTAAAATAAACGATCACAAGTTTACCCCGCGAACCAGCCTGAGTACAATTTTTTTGATGACTTAAAAAAGTTCATTAATTTAAGTTTTATTTTTTCACTTAGAAGTTAAAAAATTGACGTAGAAAAAAGTATGACATTTTTTTTCTTACTTTTGAGATTAGCCGAAACATGATGTTCATGACTCCTAGGAATATCTTTTAGACTCATTACATGGCAAAATGAACCATCAGTTCCGATTTTTTTTTTTTTTTTGGTAGTTGCTTTAGGTTGAGTGTTAGACATTAGTATTGCAGGGTAATGTTCTGAGGAAACGAATGCAATGAAAGGATCCTTCTGTTCTCATGTCATTTAAGAGGGGCTGTGGTGACATATGAGATTTCCAGGAGATGGTGGCTCAGGGGACTACACAGCTTTGGTTATTTCTGAACTGTTAGCAAGCATTTTATCACTTATTTACAAGCCTGCTGGAAAGAGGGTTAAAAATGAGAAAGTGAAACATGTTCTACTTAACACTTTGTTTGGTAACCATTAAAAACTTAATTTGTTTATAAATAGATTTAAAATTCAAATTTTGTATAGATGGCCTCATGTAATCGTGCCACGTGGAGTTAATGATTAAAGTGATGTGAAAACTTACATCACATCAATGAGGTGGGTTAATGGTGTATTGCCATGTGTTCAAAATTTGATTACAAATGGATTTGATTTATAAATAGTTGTCAAACAGAGTGTCAGTGTTTTCGCATATATAAAGTAAGAGAAGGGTTCTTTGCATGCACAAAACAGTATTCCATGAAGATTAGTTTAAAGTTGACATAAAGAAGTTGGTGGGATTTAAGGGCAGATAATAGTTGTCTATCTGGCATACGGACATGGTGATCAAAGGTGTCATTAAGTTGACATAAAAAGGTTTAGCTGGCATTTCCAACGACACAACCTTACATTAATTTAACTACATTTGTCTTAAATTCTAGACACTCAGTATGGGTTTGTTTGCAATCGGTCACCTAACATTTAACTAGGCAGGTGTTGCAACCTCATGCATAGAGCTCACCCTCAAAAGCTAGCTGTGAAGGAGGGGGTCTGCCCAAGAGGTTATAAACCCCAAATAAATCCCATAAGTTTTCCAATGTGGGACAAAGCCCATACTTCGCAAATGGACATAACAGCTGGCTATTGAACTAAACATAGAATTCCTATTAACTTGTCAGTGCATGGACACCCAAAATCAAATCCATTTGTTTTGAAATGAATTCAATTCATATGGTAGTAGAGCTACAGTTTTAGTATGTCAGTTATGGTACTTGCTAATACAGCTCTCAAGCTTTTCAAAAGATTTGAAGATTTTTGTAAATTATCTAGAAACTTGATTCTACTGCTACCAGTCATTTACTATTTAGTTTTCCTTTTCATCCTAGAGGTCAAACTTTTAGTTGATACATCAAGTTGTTTTACATGACAGGTGAAGATAAATACTATTTCTTCAGTCCAGGAACATACAGAGTGGGTAGATCAGGTATTCCAGATTATTGCTTGTATCACTTCTATTATTTAAGTCCTTTTGTGTTTTCTTTAATCTAATCATGGTATTTCTTCATAGCGATTACTGCATTTGATACCCTGGTATCCTGCAGAAGCAAATGGAGTGTCCAAGTTTATGATTTTTCTGATGTTTGAGGAATTTCACGTTGATTGATGAAATGGAAAGAATAATAAACAATATTCTGATTCAGTGACAATTGTGGAAAGTTTACATGCCTGACTCTTGTATCACATGTCTTCATGCGCTAAGGCCTAATGAGCCACAACTAGATGAGCTTTATCTTGCATGCATAATTTCAGCTGTGTATAAGACGATAATTTACTCAAACTTTTTCTTTAATTAAATATATTTATTCATTTTGTAGGTTGTGATATAATTATAAACAAAGATAAAGGAGTTTCAGGGATCCATGCTGAGATTATCATAGATGAAATGATTTCTGTCATTAACTCAGAGAAGAAATTATCAAATGATTTCTCCAATGTTCGGATTCGAGACTGCTCAAAGTATGGAACATTCATCAACAAAAATATGGGTCCAAAAGAAAAAGTTCACGAGTTCCCACACAAAGAAACCACATTGAAAGATGGGGACCTGGTTTCATTTGGGACTGGTCATGCAACGTATAGGTAATGTAGATGGAACTTTTGTGCCATCTCAGAGTTTAGGATTCTTTCGTTGAGTGTGCATAATTTTACCCTTCCAATATGTTTTTCTTGATTTTATGGTTTCATATTCTTGTTTTGACTATTGCTGCATGATTATAGTTTCTGGAATAAACTATGCAACAGTATTATAATTGAGAATATGGATTGATCCATCTGTCAGGTTCAGTTTTGTTCCCTTCATATTTTTTATGTGCCCATCCAAATATACCGAAGTGGATCAACTGCAAGAAAAGATATCGTCAATCGGTTAGTGTTTTCCTATATTATTTTGGGGTTAACTGAGAGGTTTATCATTTTTCTCTTTTAGCTTTTTAGCATAGCACCATATAACGAACAATGTAAAAGATCGGAAGAGCATCTCATCCACTATCATACTAGTCTCCACAGATAATTTCTGGACAAGTTTCAAGCATAAATTTTCTGTGCATCAGTTAGCTATCTATTTCTATTTTGAATAAGAAAGATATTTTTTGAAAATGAATGGTAGAGATTTGTGTAGTACATGTGGGTCCCACAATATATGTGGATGTAATTGGTTGGACCAAATTCTATATTTATATTTATATATACATTCATATATTCATATATGCATCCACATTTATAATTGGGGCGACTTTCTGAAACATGCATATTTCCATGCCTAGCCAATTAAACATCTTAAAAATGGATTATTGATGTTCAGTTTGTCTTTTGAAATTATTATTTTTTTATTAGAAGAATTTGAAGAGGTGAACAAAATACTGTATACGGTATCAATTGGTGATGTAAGGAACTATGCAAGAACATTAGAAGCATGTTTCAGTTAAAAATGAAAAGAACAATAAACAGACCTAAAACGGCAAAAGGGAGGGCTAGAAAAGCAAAGATTAGACTGATGAAGTGCGGCATAAGAAGCTACCTTTTTACTTACAAGTGGATGTACAAAATGAAAGTAATAAAATGTAAAAGGGAAAAATGTGGCTGGAAGTGCTCTTTTGGTTCTCAGTATTTGCTTGAATTTTTTCCATATGGTTTTTCATGCATCCTGTAATAGTCCCATGGTGATAGTTTAATGCATCTGCAAATGATTCTCATTGGATTATTCCAAATAATTAATTTATCTTCTCATCAGGTGCTATTTTCACTCATACCTGGACATCTCAGTGTACACATGTGCTTGTTGATGACTTCAGTTCTATTACTTGCGAGGCAATTGATTCTGTAGTGTCTAAAATGCCCCTAATCCGATGTGATTGGATTGAGGTATCTCCACTCCCATTGTCGTGGAATTAATTAACTATCCTAAAGAGTTTAGAGCTGTTGCGGAACTGTGAGGATTACCCTTGTTAGCATTACCATCTCTCTCTCTCTCTCTCTCTCTCTCTCTCTCTCTCTCTCTGTGCCCCCTTCTGTCAGTATTAGGATTACCCTTGTTAGCACTACCATGTAAGGGTAGAATGCAAGATTGCAGATAAAAGAACTGTTAATCAATTCATCTAACTGCTTAAGCTGTTAGAAAGGGGCTATTTATTTAAACTTGTATTTAATTTGCGTCCTCACGTTTAGGGAGGATCCTTTTTCCATCAGAGTCTAACGCATGCACAATTTGTAATTAAGGGTGGGCGTGCGACTGAAACCATACGTCATTTGCCTTGCTCTGTTACCATACTAGCCTTCATCTAATAGCTTAAGCTGTTAGAGAGAAGTTAACATGTGTTTGTTAAATCTTTCCTTCAGCAAGGACATAAGTGTTTCCTAGTATTCTAATTAGAGAATATGAGAATGCGCATGCATTTTGGGGGTGCTACTAGGGACAGGACATTATCAGCATCCAGAATGCGACTAGGAGAACCTGGACAGATGTCTGCATATTGGACTCATATGCTATTACTGCCCATTAATACACCTTTCAGGAGCTTTTATTAGTTTATTTGATTTTAAGAAACTCACTCAAGTATTTAACTAATCTGTGGAGTTCCTTGCAGAACAAGGTATTTGCACTGAAGTTCCAAGCTTCACCTCGTAAGTATTGTAATAAGTCCCATTCTTTCTTAGAATATTTATTATATTCATAGTAGTGGAAATATAATTCTTCACAGTTATTAGCAAAGGCGTCTCTTTGTCCTCACTTATGCACCAACTTTGACTTCGGAACAGTTGTCAGTCAAAGTCGCAGACCCTCAGTCTCGAGAACATTGTTTGAGAGGATATACTTTCCTGTTGGAATCATTTCACAAGGTGATGCTTTTGAGCATTTTGAAAATCTTTTACTTTCAGCTCTCACTTCCTTTCATGTTTCGATTGGCTTGGGTGGGGGGGGGGGACTATGATTATATCTTGATTTCTTTGCGTGCTAATTAGCACATGGATGCATAAACATGCCTGCTTATATTAACTGAGAAAACTACAGAGGTTTGATGTAAATAAATTGTACTTGCTTTTATATTTAATAAAATAATTTACTCATAGTAACTGTATATATAAGATATATGCATTTCAACTTGTTCCTTAACTATTTCTTGAAATAAATTTTTTTGAAGTTTCTGAGAATTTTTCTGATTTTGGCTAGCTGGTCCCCTGTGATGGTAATAGAATATGCTCTTCAATGAAATAATCTCATATTTGTTTCTAGTATTGCTTTAGTTATTCTAGTAAGAAAAGGAACAAAAAATATGTGACATCTTGCTGCATAATTTACTTCCTTTTGTTGTTTTGGCACTGCTTGGATATGACCCAAAAAAATCCCTCTCTGTTTTCCTGCAAACCCATGTGTTTATGATGATAAAGGAAGATCATTCTTTACCATGACTTGGAACAGAGATTTACATTTGAAATTTGTTATTATATTTCACAGTTTGCTATTCTACTGGGTTACATGGCAATTTCTGGTTCTTGACACAATGTGGAGAAATTTCGAAGAGCATGCTTTAAGCTTCATGCTGTTTTTTGAATTTTTTCTTTGTCTTTACAGTATAAATATCGTGACAAGTTGCCTTTGTTGTTGGATGTTGCGGGTGCAAAAGTTATTTCGGTTGAAGCTCTAGATCCAGATAGCCAAGTATGTGAGTTTTAGATCCCTTCTTTTATCTTGCATGTTGGGGCTTTTCTGTAGAATCAGATCCATTATAGAATAGTGCATACATGTATGTATAATATGGCCTCAGTTCTTTGGTAAATTTAACAAGTTTTTATTTCCAATTACACTGGTACATCCATCACTGACCGAAGCAATATACAATTTGAAGTTGTTTCCTTTAATAATCCATAGGATCATATTTGCTTATTCTTGATTCCTTCGCAACTTCACAGGGAAAAAAAACTTTGGCTAAGTAGATAAGGTAGTGGTCACTGGAGGTGGAGATTTCCTGAGGCCTAGACCCCACAGTAAATATAATTTGGTCCCACAGTGAATGAATGCAATGGAAGCCACAAATTTGTATGATTACAGTCACTTGTGTAGTAGTGTTTATTTAAGCTATGCCAAACATATGCATAAATTCTTTTGTTTGTACTCATTTGTTATCAAGATCCGTGGTTGGCTATTACCAAGTTGGTGCAGTTAAGCTTTTGTCCCAAACATCTAGGATGTAGTGTGTGTTTGCATTCACATAAAAAGGCGTTAAAATGCATTTTAATGTAAAGTAAGAGAAAAAAAGATTGGAGCTGGATGGTGGAGATTTATGTAGTACAGGTGGGTCCATTAGATGTGTGGATGTGTTGGTTTGATTAAATTCGAATTTGAAAAAGTAGGAGAAAGTAATCGTATGAAAGCATGAGCGTTCTTGCATGCAGTTCCTTACTCGATCAAATGTTAATGTTCTTTAAGAAGCAAAGGCATCGGATGTGTTGAAGTAGCACGTTTGGGTGGCTTATTCTGAGAAGTACCGAAGTGTGTGGCTTATTTTCTAGATGGGTCCACCTACATTCGGAATAAGCCACACATTTTGGTGCTTATTTTTTGGAATAAGCTGTCCAAGCATGGTTGTAAACCACTTTGCCACTATTTGAAGAAATACTAAGCCTCTTCGGGAGAGATTTATGTTGGGGAAATTGGTTTCATTCTCCATTTTTTTTCTTTTCCTTTTTTTGTTGGGGGGGAGGGGCGGGTTTTGGGGGTAGGGCGGAGAGGGATTGTGTGGTTGAGAATGAAAGAAAAATTTTTGGATTACACGAAAAATAATTTTTAGGAGAAAATGTTTTTTCAAAGGAAATCTTTCCCAAGAAAGCTTTAGATCATTTAAATGCTTAGTTTGGTTCAGTGCTCCAAAGATTCTTGATTTGATTCTGGATTATATGGATATGAAAGATGGAGCGACCGTAGCATGGAAGGAGAGAAAAAGTCCAGCTGGAGAGAGGAGGTGTTTGACAAGTACCATAGAGTTACAGATTGGTGAGGTTGCTGAAATTGTGAGTTGGTAGCTATGGAGGAGCTTCTTCATGACATCTATCACCCTCAAAAAGTTGGAGAAGTTCATTATTTACTGCTTAAGCAGATAGAGCAGCTTGTTACTTTGCTTTGGAGTCACAAGCGCTTGTTTGCCACGGGCTATGAATCATAAATTTATAAATTAAACTAGGTTCACAAACTTTCTTTACATCGGCTGATTGTGCTCTTCCGATCTCTACAAGCTACTTATGCAGTTGTCTATCTATAATTTATTTAAACACCTTATAGTCTAGTCCAAACAAAGTGCTTAAGGAGCTGTATATATCCTTTTTATCTGTGAGTTATGCTACATTCCCAACTCACTTCACACCCCTGGGTTATAAGATTACATATATGCCCTTAATAGAAATAAGACCTTGAAATGATAAAGGATAAAAAGGGAAGTTTAGGGCAAAGTTTTAAAAGGTGTAATGTGGGGTGTGAAGTGGGGTGGGAATGTAGCATAACTCTTGATCTGCTTAGGTTGTTACAGACGTACAGTTTAACATATTTTATTCTTTCATGGTTGTGCTTATTAATAAATTATCAAAGGTTTATATTTTTTAGTAAATTTTCTTCTTGTTTATTTGCTTGATGTCTCTTTGTAGTGTTTAGAAAGAGGAAGCAACTCTGTAATTGTAGTCCCAACTGGATTACTAAGTAGCACTGAGTTTTTTCGGAGATTCGGTTCCCTGCCAAAGGTGAATGAGACGGATTTGATGACAGCTGTTTTATCTGCACATTTGGATCGTACTATTTTTGTATCTGCACCAGGTAAGATTGTGCACTATTGCTAACCATCCCCGACTCTTCATTTATTTATTAGAAAAATAATATTATGTCACACTTGAGGGATGCATGATGAACAATATGATAGACAAATTATACATGTCAAGCTGACTTTAAAGGCCAATAAATCATTAATACCAATAAAAATTGGCATTAAAAATTGCATTGTAATGATCTTCATATGAAATAAAAATTGCATTGATTAAAAAAAAAAAAAGTCATTATTGCCACTGGCTATCCTATTCGCTTGTAGCCGTCAGAATTGAGCACATTTTCTTTTGATGTTAGATCAGTTAGATTAGGCTCGATTAGCAGTTGAGGTGCTTGTGAGTACATAGGAGTTAATCTAAGCTGGTTCGACTTTAAATTACTACCCTTTCTGATATGTTTGTGGGCTGGCCAGAATCCATGACCTGTTTCTGTTCAGCACTGGGATTGGCGGCAACCAACATTCCTACACGCGTAAGATTCTGAGAATAATACTAATTCAACCTTGTGAAAGAACCACTAGCACTACAAGAGAGTTATAAGTAATCTGCAGGGTTTTATAACTACTGGCAGAAAACACAGCCTTGGAATTGGAAGAGTTGTTTTATCATAATATATTAACTATTAGGGTGTGTTTGATTGCCATAATTTTCCACGGAAAATGCTAGTTTTCCACCTAAATTCTATCTTTTGTGCTGTTTGATTGACTTTTTTTTTTCCATGGAAAATATTTTCCCACTTTTGGTCATGTGACTATATTTTTTAGGGAAACAAGGAAAATATTTCTCTTGGGGGGATCTAGGTAGTTGGAATTCAATATTTCTTAAAATATCAGATTATTTTTTAACTTAAAAAATATAAAAAATTGCAAAACACGTACGTGAATTGAGAATTTCTCTCTCTCTCTCTCTCTCTCTCTCTCTTCTGGATTTTATGTTACATGGCATTTTTTGTCAATGTTAACGAATATAAGACCTTATAACCATTTCAAAATTTCTAAATATGGATCATTATTGGAGTCTATAACTTTGTTTTATCTTCATATTTATGCACAAATCACTCACTGAATTTCAGCAATTTTTTTTTTTGGGTATAAGCTTCTAATTATTAACTGCATTACTGGGATAGTTGCGGGCCTCAAAATTATTCACTGAATCATGAGTGGTAAACTGTCTGACGAAACTATAATCGTCAGAAAGCCTCACTTTATGTGCCCTATCTTCATAACTATTCTTAAACATTTTCATCATATCACTATTATGCATGAAAAAAATCATGTAGGACGAAAACTTGATGAGTGTTATACTTGTTCATTAGTTATTTTATTTTACTTTTTTTAATAATTATTCGTTGTGGTTAGATTGCGTCTCAAACATAGATATATATATATATATATTTAGCTCAAAATTGGAGTTCTTGTAACTTTGACAAATAAAAAAATTTTGGCAAATAAAAAATACATGGAAAAAAGTACAATTTATATATAACTTGATAATCTATATTCTTATATATTAATTAAATGAAAGGAGTTGCGGTACCTTTGTACTGTAGTTATCCCGTTAAAAAATCTGTTAATTGGGTCTTTTTAGACATTTTGTTTCATATTAAGGTAATCTGTGTGGCATTTTGAATTTTTCAATTTTTTTAAAAAATTTTATTCACTTTTACCTTATTCATTCACCATTTTTAAACAAGATTCACTATTAAATTTAATAACTAATAGATAATTATCATCATTTAATTATTTAAATTATAGATAAATTGGATTATCCAATTTTCTAACATATCTTGAATTAATAGAAATTAAACATGTATATATCGTTAGTTTAAATTAATTGAAAATTATAATTGTAATTTTTTCCCGGTATAAATAAATATTAATAATTATGACTATTTTATATATTAGTACTTTTATGTATTATGAATTTATATAATATTCATGCTATCTGACTTTATTGGTTTCGAATAAGAAATATTTTCACAATACACGTAATCGCCCTATTAGCAATTATTTCGTACGATGTCATTTATCTAAATTAGTGCAAAAAAAAAAAAGAAATAAAATGATATTTATTTGCGTTAACAATAACAATTGGGTTAAAATTTGTTGTAAACTATTGTAATCTTAAGGTAACAAGAAAAAAATTACATTATTGTTTGGTTGATATTAAAAATTAATTATTCCTTATTGGCTAAAGTAATCTTATAAAATTTCACAATACCAAAAATATATATATTTTTATACATATAATTTCATACTATATATTTTTTAAATAATTTGATATGTATTCTTCCGGTGTAAAGCACACGTGAGAATCTAGTTTCTATAAAAAATAATGACTACCAAATAACAAAATTTGGAAAAAAAGATTGTATTCGTAAAAGATAGTAGCTATCAAATACCAAAAGATGGAAAATAACAACTATTTCTAGGTGGAAAATTAAGCCAATCAAACACGTGATTGACATTTCCCATGAAAATTATTTCTAGGGAATTCAATTACTTAGAATTCATTTTCTTTCCATGCATTTTTCATACTTGCAATCAGACAGTACCTTATTTCACGTGTAGTCATATTTTCTTGCAATTTCATAATATTCCAGAACTAAACTTTTAGTCCCTCTCATATCTCAAACAGCCCTGATGGGCTTTAGACTAAGGAAGATCCTTTGTTAAAGAATGGTTAGATTTATATGAGAATGTGTGATGAGAGTGTAAAGAAAGATTATTGGGAAGTGTGAAAATTTGTTTTTTGTAGAGAATATTTGATTGGTATTGATTACATAAATTTTTGATTTTAGATAAAGCTCCAAAGAACAAACTCTAAATGCTTGTTAACTTTTGCATATGGAAAACTTTCCTCAACTATTAGAATAATATAGTATAACGCTGGCTAACTTTTGCATATGGACAATAATCCTCAAGCGTTAATGTATATTGTGCCATGAGTAATCATGAATACAGATATTCAGTTCTATTTTGTGTAATCTGCTGGTCCTTTACTTACTTGGAGAGGATGTCGTCGTCTTCCGATCTAGCTGGGAAACTTTTAATTTTGCGGGCGGTTAAGGTGGAGCCAATAGAACGATCTCAGGAGTGAAATTGTTTCTATATGTGGTGTTCACATTGCTAGATGCTGAGCATTGTGTCATGATAAGTTCGAGAAATCTGAATATTTTTGTAGTGCGAATACATCCATCTGCATTCAGATGATATATTACCAATATTAGGAAAAGGCTGTTCTTGATATATTAATGCATCTTTCCTGTGGGATTTTGCAGTGCTAGTTACCTCTTCGTGCTCCACAGATGAGACTGTGGTAGCAGATTCTGATGTTGAAATGGAAACTGCCACATCAAATCGTACATCACCTGCAGTTTATTCAGTGGATTTGGATGAACATGAAAGGAATAGAGAGATAGACATCCACAAGGTTGAATCTGCTGAAAAAGATATCCACAGGGCTGAATCTGCTGAAAAAGATTGCAAAGCTGAAAGTGTCAGCAACATAGAAGAACAAATTGGAGAGGATAGGAAAGGGGATAGAGACGTTAGGACAACCAAAACCATTGGACATGATGGCCAAGGATTTATAACTTCTAATCGTGCTACTCCTGAGCCCAATAGTCTTAATTGCGCTGATGATAAATTGCAAGCAAAGGAAGTAGTCACAAATCTGAAAGTGGGAATCTGGATATTATATATAGCCAGAATCTAATCGTGAGAGAATCTAAGTTAGCAGCATCGAGACATGCTTCAACAAGTGGTGCGGTTACAAATTTTAAAAGATTCAGGAAGGTAACTACCTGCTAGTTGTTAAAGTCTTGTTATGAAGACCTAAGTTGCATATTTGAGTTTCTTTGTCCTCTGGTTATTACCACTACTTGGTTTCTCGTTTTCATTTTATTTATTTTTTTAAAACTGTATGCTATATTGGTTCTTTCTAATTACAAAGGATGTCCCTTGTAGCATATGCTCTCTCTAGCAAACAGGCAATTGTGGTTAGGTTCACGAACCTTTGACAAGATTTTCCATTTAATTACAAGGAGACATATTGTTACTTGTACTTGTGCAAAGACTTGCATTGCTTCTCACCTTCCCCACCCCCCCTCCTTCCTAATTCTTCTCACATTTTTTTTTCCTTTCTAATTCTTTTTAGCAGTTCATGTCTTCATATTTCTTGGCTGACATGCAATTGTGGTTTGTTTCTGTGAAAATTGCAATGCGGCAACAACGTTTTCCTTCTTATGGCTCATTGTGATGTTGTGACACCGTGACATGAATTTCTAGGTCAGTACTCCATCAGAGAATAGCTTCAACAGCCTAATCCCATTTTCAAAGTATCCATATGAGTATGATCCACTTCTCAGCTTCTACTGTTGGTTCTGCTTGTTTTTTGGAATTCATATTATATTTTGACAATACAATTTTCCTTAGAGAATCTGACTATGGAAATGAGGATGTTGCTGAATCGATAAAGGAGGAGAAAAAGCGGAAACAAATGGAAGCTATAGCTGAGGACTTGTTCAACATCGATAAGGTGTGCATATAACTAATAATATAATAATAGGCTGTAAAAGTTGACGCACACTTATGGGAAAAGAGTCATGAGATGTTGTATTATCCAGGGGAGACAACGTGGAGTTGGTTCTCTTCGTGGAATTTTTGGTCGTCATTAACTGAGGTATATCTCTCAACTGTTTTCCTCACCATTAAAGCATTTGTTAAATTAGCTTTGTATTCCATGTGTCAAAGAGGGTGCAGTAGTTTATTTATGCGGAAAACACTTCTGGAAGAGCTTAAGATATCCGTAAATCTGTTTATACAATAAATTTGTTTATAATTATCTGAATTTATCCTAATGACCTAACATTTTGGTACAGACCCAAGATTAGATGATTTTCTAACCTTTCATTTGTCCATTTTAAGAAGTCGCCATTGGTTTGAGAGTCATCCTTTTTTTAATACTTTTCCCGCCATAGTGATGTGGGTCTTCAAGACTTCATGAATCAAAGGCCCTCTGAAGTATACTAGTAATTTCCATTAGAATCATCTTACAACAAGTATCCTCCTTGTATACACTACAAGAAATTAGGGGGGAAAATGGAATGAAAATTGAAAATTGTTATTATACCGAGTTTACATGCTACATTATGTGTTTCAGTGTGTGGTTTCAGAAGCAGCTTGGTGAATTGTGAGGCAAAATTCATACAAATACAGCATCAAAAATGAGTTTGTATGCTTGAATTTCAGTTGCCAGGCAATTGTATAAAATGTATGCTCCCAATTCTTTGCATTTGCTTTCGGAGTTAGGCCTTACAACAAAGATTAAAAGAAGTGTCTACCTCACCTTCTTCCAAATGTTAGCATTGTATTTCCTGAAATCAAAGGGGTTGAGTTTGTGTGTATCTATATCTAGTGCTGGCAATGAGGGCAGCTTGCGAGGCCTACGGCTTGTCTCACTGAAACCTGGGCTTTTCTCTGGCATCACAGATGACAAGCAGTATCATTTGAAATCTACTTACATCATACTCCAGTAATGGAGAGAGGGATGTCACTTGCTGAACAAATTTTAAGATTAGGAAATCACATCAATGTTCGTGCACAGTAAATTGACTCCCGTTTAACTTAGAAAGGATGATCATTGTTGTATTCTCTTGACATACACATCGAAATTACACACACACAAAATCAGCTCTATTTTGGTTGCCTCTAATAATTGTATTTTTCTGACTTCTCAAGGATCTTGTTGCTTCTACAGGTTTTGACATTCTGGAAACAGAGATTGCTGGATAGAATTATGTTTGAGCATGTTGTCGCTAGATTATTGGTTGTCCATACTCTGTGTTATGTTGTTGTGTACAAGCATACCAATTTGTCAATATTTTGATATACCAATTTGTCAATATTTGATATACCAATTTTATATTCTTCTTAATTTGATGGACGCAAATTTTGGTTAACTGCGGCCGTTTCACAACTTAAAAGAGGCTGCTTGAAAACTGACAACACTGACCTCACATATAACTCAGAAGCTGAAGCTTAAACATTCCACAATTTAAAAAACCCTAAAAATACGCTCAAGCTGGTAAAATGTATGCTTGTCGCCCTGGAAAACACAAATTCTAGAAAATAAATTGCAAAATCAAAAGCAGATCCGGACAAAAAGGTACACGTTAATTACAAAATGCTAATCACTGTTCCGACAATCTCTTTTATGCTATCTTTCCTTTTTGTCAAATCCTCTAATCCATGGCATTTTGGGTGCACATTCAAGTAGTTTTCAATCTAAGGAATTGTTGACGCTACATCCTCAGATCATGCTCCAAATCATCAATGTATAACTGGCTTCAGGGGATGAGCTCTCACTTTTGACAAGTCCAAGCTTGCATCAAGCTCTTCATCTAATTCTCCAACAATGCTTCTGCACACGTTTAATGTGCAAACAATCAGACAAG
The DNA here is from genome assembly GCA_963692815.1 of Nyctanthes arbor-tristis. NCBI lineage: Eukaryota > Viridiplantae > Streptophyta > Magnoliopsida > Lamiales > Oleaceae > Nyctanthes > Nyctanthes arbor-tristis. The sequence continues at coordinate 23,976 of CAVNYN010287289.1, forward strand.
AGCAACCAAAAGCTATATTTACATAGTGAAAGAATTGTAATGAAAATAAATGTAAAAATGGTATGAGAAAAAGGTACATGTGCAAACAATCAGACGAGCAACCAAAAGCTATATTCACATGTCTACCATAGTGAAAGAATTGTAATGAAAATAAATGTAAAAATGGTATGAGAAAAAGGTACATGTTGTCGCCCCTGATGATGTAGAGGCCCAAAACAAGTTGTTGTACACCTTCCTGCAAAATAGAACAGATTTCAACTGAAAATGAACCTTGTTGAACAATACAACTGAGTTAAAAATATTGAAAGAATACAAGTATGGGAAAATAAACAATACAAGACCAAAATACCGGAGTAGGTAAACACCAGTACTACTGCAGATTCAGGGCGATTTAACAAGTTCCACCCACCCACTCTCTCTCTCTGTGCGAACTCTCTTCCTAGGATGGCATGCCCACATCCTACATTAATCAAACACGTTTCCTCTGTCACTACTAATAAGTTCCACCTACTTACTCCCTTCACTCACACTCTTCCTAAGGGGGCTGGTCCGCATCTAAAACTAACCAGACACATTCCACCATCAGATCAGATGGCATGTTCCATATGTAAGCTCAGAATATTTGTGCTAGTTCCAAGCTACTGAAAAGATGGATAAGTCTTACAGACTGAATTCCCCCCCCCCAGGTAAATCTATTATCTATATCATAAGCAATTTCTAGTAGCAAACAATGTCATACGAAATACACATGATCTTGCAAGAGATTACAAGCCAAACCTTTGTGGAATACACCCGTTCATGAGACTCGTCGAGGATAATATTTGTAGCCTGGTCAAAACCTTTCAGAATTCCCTGCAAGAACCACCAACTTGTTTACTGAAAGAACAAAATTCTTTAGTGGAAGAAAAAGTATTCATATCTGAAAAGTTTCCGATCAAAGCCTAAAACTCACCACTATATTTCGGCCATCATTTGTGATCACCGAAATTGTTTCTGAAAATTACAGGAACCAAAAATTAAAAGCACACAAAAGGAGAGGTTACGGAAAGCAATTACTTGCGGAGAGCATCTAGAAATGTGTGTGCGCATGCATTGTGTGTGTGTGTGTGTGTGTGTGTGAGAGAGAGAGAGAGAGAGAGAGAGAGAGAGAGATTACAATACAATGAATTAAATAAAAAACAAAGGATGCCATACTTCACATGTTTTAAAATATTATTGGACTAGATGCCCATGACATTTTAACATTTTAAATCATTACACTCAACACGGATCGTCAGTGGCAAGTTACAGGGGGATTAATTAGGTGTTTGTTTCTCTTTTTGAAAACACATTGTAATCCCACCTATAACTGATTTGACAACCGCTTAATTATAACCACAAATTTCAAAATTTTATTAAATCTACACCACTTATTTCACCTCATTGTAATTTCTCATTATAATTCATTGTGAATAAAGAGATTCAAACAGTCACTAAATCAGGTTAAACAATTACATTTCCTAAAGCGAACATGTAAATAAATAAGAAAGAGTCATATGTCACTTGTGCTGTACAGGTTTACGACTGCTTACGATCAACAAGAGACTCAAGCCCAAGTGCACTTGCCATCTTTCGAATCGTAAGAGAGTCTCTTAAGTCACTGATGCCTGGACCCTTGCAAAGTCTGTTTCAGTGAAGATCATATAATAATCAGTAAATTAATCCACAAAGTCTAAAAGGCTGATATGGTACAGAAGATAAAACCAAATAACGACAACAAAAAATGACTCGAAGTACTAAGTAGAGGTCCTAGTAAAACCAGAAAACTATATTTTTCTTTAGAGACATCATATATTTATAGTAACGAGATTGGGAAGCATGTTTAACAGTACTCATAACTCAAACTAGAATAGACTATTACATACATGCCAAATTCCAAATCACTGTATTTTTCCCTCCTACAGGTTTTTCCCACATTTATTGTCTGAACAAAAAATATAACATAGACATAGATGTAAAGATTAAAAAAATCATTCAGGCATAGAATACGCGTTATTGGGGAAATTATCCAGAAAAGGTCTCAAAAAATAGTTGAACAAAAGGCGCCACCACCACCACCACATACAATGGCAGAGCTAGAGCTTTTTAAACAGGCATGCACAATAAAAATTTAAGAAAGATGTGTGTGCAACACATTTTACTTACAAAGTATCTAGCAAGCAATAGGTAGAAAAGAAAGCAACATCCACACACTAGACTTTCCCATTTCCACTGTTAATAGCAAAACATAGTTACAGAATTGTAGGAACTTTTTACAAACGTACCTACGTGGTTCATAATTTCATGAAGTTGTAAACTTACATCGTTATCAATAGTGTTAAAAACATCTTTCTCAATATACACAATCAAAGCATCATTCAACCATTGAATGATAGTGGTAAAGAAATTCAATTAATTAAAAAGAAAACAAAAAAATAATAATAATAAAAAATAAAGGAAAGATGGTATAGAGGTGGGCTTAAAGAAAAGATTAGATAGAAATTTGCACAATTAAGAGGTTCAGTGATTTAGCCCATGAATTGATAATGATCATCGCAGGCCTGTGATTTCTAAGGCCTGAGGCGAGCTAAAAAATGAGGCCCCCTGACATAGAGACAAATAATTAACTTTTATCACGAAACAAAACATATAGAGTGAAAGACGCATTTATTGAACATTAAATTTAAAAGGCAAAAAATAAAAATTCTAAAAGATTACTTTTCATCACCAAAACGCATTACAATATCCCAAAAAGTCACCTAAACACTGCACGTCTTGCATTTTTGGAGGAAAAAACATTATGCAAAGGTCTCTTGCCCATATTCGTATTAAAGCTATTTCCTGTCTTGCCTATATTCGTATTAAAGCTATTTCCTTCTCTTTCTTTTTCCTTTTCTGATATCCAGATTCATAAGGAGGCATGACAAATAATTATTACTAATTCAATTGTCTTACAAGTACCAATTAAAATAATTAAGCAGAACAAAAAATGACTACAAGTAACAATATATTAAGTCCATAAGTTCATATCACTCAATTCATAATTCTCAAAGTGCAAATGGATTCAGGCGAATAGATCCCAATTTTTTTCTTTTAATCATAAAAAATGAGAAACACAACCCAAATGAAATTCCAGACAGTATGATTGAGTGGTGAAAATAGTTAAAAAATTCCAGCAAATGAAAAAATTCAATTCAGTACATAGGTTCTTGACCAAATATCATCTAATAATTCATAAGTTTGCAATGTAAAAATTCCAGCAATGTACATGTTCTCATACTTACCTTTTTATTAAAAGATTGGATTCCTTTATGCCTAATTCCTAATTCATCATGTGTGCCTAATTCCTCTTGAAAAATACGCTAACTCATAGGAAGAATAAATAGACTAATTCCAAAAAGCAAAAAACAAGAAACTGCGATCTCATAAGCAATTTACAAACGACAAATGGGAATTAGGAATTAGGAACTTAGGAATTAGGGTTAGCTTACCTGAGGCTTTGGCTGCTGCGCTAAGCGAGTGACTGCCGACGGACGACCAAATGGGAGACTTGACCGACCAGAGGCAGAGCTACCGGACGGCGACCGTTCACCGGTTCACGTGCGACTGAGAGCCGTTCGAATTCGAAGGTTTTGTTTCGAGTCCTATTCCCAGTTCCTCAGACCTCTCATGTTACCTGTATTTTTTTCTCCTTTCCTTTTTTTTTTATTTTTTTTTATTTTAGTTTTTAAACCGTTAGTTTGTTTGGGATTGGGTTGGCCTTCAATGCTAAATTTGGGCGCTTTTTATTTTTCTAAGCCCTTTTAATTTAAAAAAAAAAGCCTTTTACTATTTAGGCCCATTTATATATTTAAGCCCGTAAATCGAGAGCCTTTATCTCATTCAGTATTCTAGAAAGCGTGAGGCCTGAAAAAGCGTTAAGGTCAAGCGTTGAGCTTAAGCGTGCATAAGCGTAATAATGAGCGATAAAAACGCAATAAATGCGTGATAAAGCGCAAAGCGTGACGAAACGTGGAGAATAAGCTTCAAGCCTAGGCGCCGCCTAAGCGTTGTCTAGGTGAGTTTTTTAAAACAAAACTTTAAAGAACCGGCCCTGATAATGATTAAAGATCTAAGTTTGACATTACCAATTGAAGAAATCAAAATAAATAACTAAGATAGAAAAGTGGGGTTAAGATCAACCATCTCCATTTGCTATCTCAATGGCTATCCCCAATAAAAGTAAAAGTATAACACATCATCTTTATTTTTAACTTCAAAATTTTCAATGTCCTCCACAAACCAATTCCTTTAACAAGTATTGAATCTCTCTCTCCCCCGCAAATACGTGTCCCGTCTCGATTCCTACCCTCCATTTTCCGGCTGCAATTTAAACTCTCTGAAATTTAAAGAATTTAAATTGGTCAATAACAATCATCTAAATATGTTCCAATTTGCCCTTAACTTTTTTTTTTTTTTGGTGTAGTTAATGTTTGTTTTACCATATCTTACTAATAATGATATAACTCCGTAAGGTTATATGCCAGTGGTTATTATGATTTGTATATGTTTAATTCTATATATAATTTGTCTCTTACTATACATTTTTAATCACTAAGTTAGATATTCATAATCTTACCATCAATCAATTTTGCCCTTCTCTTCATTTGCTCTATTTATTTTAAACCTTTGTTGAGCTAGCATACTCCAGGCTTGAAATGCCAGGTCCAGCCAACAATTTTTTTTTTTGGGTTGGGTACAGAAATGAAACTGCAGAAAAGATAGTGACCAACCCAAAGAAACATACTTGTTCTACATCAAACAATTTCAAGAGGATACCATTTAAGCTTCCCAGTTAACAAGAATACAACTGGCAAAAGAAACATCCAATGAATGAGCAGAGGTTGCAAGTTTGCAACCATGTATATGTTTCGAGCTTGAAGCAGCTGCTTTAGTTAGAACTCATGATCCAACTCTCCCCCGTCTGGATCCAGTATGCTGTTGTCCTAACTCGGAGATGGCATGCCTCTGATTAGCAAATGGACCTCGATTATTCTTCCTGCTCCTTGACATTGAAGGAATTGAGCTATCAGTTGAATCAACTGAATTGGGCTCCCATGAAGGAGAAAGCCAGTGTTCCTGACTGCCTACAAAGCTGTTGCTGCCTGATGATTCTTTCTCTTCCAAATCATCGTCCCCTGGCACCATACCCCTCCTTACAGTAACATATTTGTGAAAGATCGGAAGCACAAATCATCACTATCCACTACCTCAGTTTCCATAAATGGTTCTCCCGTTGTCTTCTCATCGCTCTTAGACAATTTTTCAGATGTGGGGTTTCTCGTTCTGTCCTCTGCAGAAGTAGCAAACATGTTCAAACCAGTACTTGAATTGAGGTCAGCAACTGCTTCAAGAATAGAGCAAGCTTTCGTAACACTTGGGGGGAGATTAAAGGCAGGGCACGTGGTGCTCTTCTGCTGGAAGTTCTGGATATCTTCAAGCAATAGTGTAGTGTAGGATGGCGTCAGATTTAGCTGAGTTTCAGATTTGCTGTCTAGGTCGTGGGAGGCTCGAAACGATCTGCTTCTTGTCACTGTCTGAGATTTAAGGTTTTCAAGCCCCAAAGGTGCCTTGCTTGAATTGCTGGTAACTCCTTGCAGTCCCTTTCTTTCTCGTGCCATCAACTGTTGATGCTCCTTGGACTTGCAATTTGCCGAATTGTGATCGACTTTGTTGTTGAGTTCAACACTTTGCTCGACTCCAGTATTATCAGCATTTCCCTTCTCCATAGCAGTCTGTATGGATCAAGTTATTTGTGGATAGCGTAAGCAGAAACTCTAATTTGAAGTTATGAAATTATATCCATCTAAACATCACATAGGTCATATTTTACCAATCAAACTTCGAATCCTACTGCTAAATTTACAACATGATCATGCAGTGGTCCTGTTCAATTAAGCTTCCATTTTATGCCAGAGGCTCGAAAAATTCACTTGTTATTCAGTTACTTCAAGATCAAAGTCTCAGAGATATCTTTAGAACCCAAAAGCAAGACTCTTGAGTTTCATATAAAAAGGACAATTCATAGTATGATTTCTGAGTTTTCAGCCACCACTCATCTAGTATATGAGATTAATATAGTACAAATTCACGCGAAAAGTCTTACGTTCAAGTCTTACAAGATAACTAGAAAACTAGAATATCCAAGTTAAAGGAGACATTTTAAATAAGTATATTTGTTACAAGATAGCCGCTTAAACTTCTGGACTAAAATAACATGAATTGGTATCACGGTATCCCTTGTTTCCTTTCAATCAGACAGTTGAATCTCTATGCTTCAATCGAGAAACTTACTACGAAAATGGGGAAATAACAATAAAAGTATGATACCTGCGATATAATGTTATTGACAGATTTAATTCCTGCAGACAAGGGCATCTGATCCATGACAATGTTGGTATCAATTTCACTCAGGGGGTTTCTTTTATAAGGAGAATGCTCTGCCTTTCTCGAATTGCTTCGACTGAGAGACACAGGCTGCTGCAAGTTAACATTTTGGTTCTCATTTGATCCTTTGGCATTAGCCCGTGCAGGTGATCGGGCACGGGGAGAAGCATTAGTCCTCGAACCCACAGTTGAATCTCCTCCAGCAGTTCTCTTCACTTGGACCCTTTTAATTGCATTCGTCGAATTAGGCTCCAAGCCACCACCAGGACCAGCATTGTTACTCTTATCCATTGTCAAGGACGTGACGGTGGCAGGCACCGAAACCATCTTTCCTGGCCTAGAAACGGCATTATTTGAATTAGCACCAGTCGAGGTAGTAATTGGAGATTCAGATCTTCTACCAGGAGACCTGCTCACCCTCCTTCCACCACCACTGCCATTTCTTTCTCGACTACCCGATCGCTGGTTTTGTTGCATTTGGTCTCTTTCTCGACTCGGGGTCCTCCTCCTCCTCCCTGAAGAAGGGGAGCCATCAGCTCTTGACTGGCGGTGGCTCTGTCTGTGGCGGCTCTCCTCCTTCTCAGCATCATTATTTCCATCAGCACTTTGACCCTCGCTATTACCATGTTCGTTATCAAAATCAAAACTCCTTTTTGAACCAGAAAACTTTCTTCCCCTTGGAGGATTACCCCCATTTTCTGAACCTGTAATTCGGTCCTTTCCGGTGGATGAACTCCGGCTAAGCCTTCCACATTGTATCAAAATAGCATCCACCTCTTCTTTTGTGCAACTTGATGTCCTCAAAGGTGTCGTGATTGTAACACCTCTATCATTCACTGCATTATCCGGGCTCAAATCTTTCCCCTTTTCTGCTACTACTTCTGCAGCCATTTTTTGTGCTTCATTCTTATCCTCTTCAGTCCGCCTCTCCACTTCGTGGCTCCTCCGTTGTTTTGTAACCAGAATCTCTTTCTTCCCGTTTTCGCCTTCTGCAATCTTTTTCTCCCCTTGGGTTCTGGGTTCAATCTGTTGTTGGGGCTTCAGAATAGTAGAAGAAGTACTTTTCTTGCTTAAACAGCTACCCATTTATCCCGCAGCAAACAAACTGCAAAGCCAGTAAAATCAGATAAACAGGAAAGACAGAAATGAAAGCTGTAACAGAAGGGAAGAGAGAAATTGGGGGTACAAGGGTCAAGAAACAACCGCTTGTTTCGAAAAAAAGGGGTGACTTTTTGAAAAGGGGTAGGGTTAGAGAGTGAGGAAATTCAAATGTTGACAGAGAGGCGGGCGATGAATATAGCCGTTAAAGAAATTTTGGACAAGGAGTAATTGACACAAATCCCTACCTTTGAACACACTTGTGCAATTGGTCCCTATCTATGAATTTTGCAATTTCACCCCTATCTTTATATTTCTTAGCACATTTCATCCTTCATACTGAATTATTCCCTTATTACAAGGGTATTTTTGTGGAGCTATATTTGCAATTCGTAAAAGTTTCTAAATAAATAAGCATTATTGAAAAAATAAAAATAATTAAACAAAAAACTTTTTTTTTTTGGGGTAAAAAATGAGAGAAAAAATATAGAGGGGAGTTGCGTAGTGGTTTCATGTAAAAAAATGATTGATTGAGATTATTAGTGAGTTAGAAAAATAAATAACTTGTAGTTTTTCATCTATTTTTTATTTTTAAATATTTATCTTTATTCAATCAATAATTATGTTCATATTGAGGACTTTTTTGCATTTTGTTAAATCTTAAAAGTGTAAATAGACAATAACGCCCTTCTAATAAATGACCAATTTAGCACTAATGCTGAATTGTGCTAAGAAAACTTAAAAGTAAGGATGAGATTGTTAAGAATTTATAGGTAGAAACCAATTACACAAGAGTGTACAAAAGGTAGGGACCTTTGTGTCAATTACCCAAATTGAAAAGGCCAAAGGCCGATGTCAGATTACCTAGTATTACTATTTTGCCACTCGTTTGTAGTCAAAATTGGAAGAGAATCTTCGTCCCCGTTGAATTTGGAACCCATCCTTCAAATATTTTGTCATTACTTTCTGCTTGATTAGGCGGCTTTGAGGTTAGATGATGAAATAATTCCTTTACCCAATAGCAAGTTTTCCATGGAGACCATGTGATGCACAATGAGTGCCATGTGTTGCCACGTGTACACGTGGTCTCCGTAAAAATTCTACCAAATAGTACAAAATTTATCTCACTATAATTCACAATAGCAATATTCTTTACAAGACTCATCAATAATTTTCACAAGGCATTGTCATGCTAGAAGGCCAGAACCGAGCCGTGTGTCGTCTCACTTTGGAAAATCTAACATCTTTAATGATTTTATATTTGAGAAATTTTTATCAACAGGATGAAGTTGTATAAGAACCATGATAAGACTTGTTGACATCAAAAATTGTCCATCAAGCCAACAACAAAGAAATCAAAAGGAAGGTGATGAAAAGTGGACATGGTAGTGTATTTTGAATGGATTTCTTGAAGTGACTTTGGGTAGATCAAACCCATAAGAGAGAACTTTATTATCTTCACTGTGCATAGTATATTTCTCCTCTCTCTCATGTCATAATTTCTCAAGACCATAGGTGGTCGTTTTTAGGGTATTTCCAACCATTCCCGAATTGAGGGATAGTTTTACTCCAATCATCCCCCATTTTAACTCTCAAATTTGGAAGTGATGAATAGTATTCCTCCCAAGGGAGTAGGTGGGGGAGGCTAACCTTGGCTTGGGCACACTTTATTTTGACAAAAAAAAAAAACATTTTTGACCATATAAATAATTTCAAAAAAATTTAATATACAAATTAATATTAATCTATACGTTCGGCACACCCCGATATCGACGACTGACTCCGCCACTGGTTTCTCCAAATTTAGATGAACACTATTCATCTCCTCCATATTTGGAGGGTAAGAAAATAATTACGAAAATGACATCTTGTATTTACAAAATTGCCATCAATCTAATTATGAAAATGCCATTTATGAATTCATTTTGTTTTTAACACTTAATTGTTCCAACTTTGGATTTCAATTTTTTTTTGTGTTTTTATTAATATTATTAATTTATTTTTTGTAATTCAAATATTATATATTTTTTAATATTTATTAAATTAAATATCATTATTATAATTTAAACCTTAGAATAAGTGGAATTTTATTTTGAATAGGAATGATATAAACATGACAAACTTAACAAATAACAAGTTAAGTTTGTTAACAATCATGATAAACTGAACAAATTTAAGTGCTACAATGCAAGTTTGTCAATGTATCGTTGTTTAGTTAGATGCTTCAAAAAAATGTAATAGTTAATCGTCTATTTTTTTTCAAAATGAGTTATTTAATCATTTATATTTTCTCTTTTTCTCAATGAATATTTTTTAATTAGCTCCTTGCGATATTTAAATTATTTAACATTAACTAATTATAATTATTATATAAATTAAGTATGATTTAACTAAAATAAAATTGTTATTCCTATTTTTGTACAATTAAAAGAAACGAAAAATTAAAAAAAAGGAAAGAAAGAAAGAAAGGGCTCCTGTAAATTTAAGAGAAATAATTAGAATGCAACAATGGTTTCCCTTATATCTTTATCATATTCCTTCCTACTTCAAGAATGGTTGGGACAAAGAAGCAATGAAAAGGTCTGGCCCTCTATGCCCCTCCCTCAATTATTGGGGGGTTTAGCTGCGAAAGATGTCGCCTTACTCTATTCCTTCCTTCGTCATGAGGGAAAACTTATAAACCATTTATATGGGGGAAACTTATTTTATAAGTTTTCCTCAACTATAGGTAAAACCCTTGAGGGTAATTTACAGTTAGCGTATCCAAATTTTCTACTTTATTGAGATTATTTCTTCAACTTTTAATTTTCGTCTTAGGGTCCTCAATCTTTCAAAATCATTACACTGAAGGTCTCTCAGAAGGAAACCGTTAATTCTTCCGTTAATTTTGAGAGTATTTTTGTAAAATGCACAAAAAAATTAATTATTTTAATGTTTTAAAAATTTAGAAAAAAGGGGCTCCCCTCTCGCCCACCAAGGCTGCCGGAAATGGCAGCCAAAGGTGCTGTCATTTATGGCCGTCTTGGTGGGGAAGGGGAGCCCTTTTTCTAAAAATTTTTTAAAACATTAAAATAATTAAGTTTTTGTGTATTTTACTAAAATACCCCTAAAATTAATGAAAGAATTAACGGTTTCCGTCTGAGCGACCTTCTATGTAATAATTTTGAAAGATTGAGGATTCTCAACATAAAAATTAAAGATTGATGATATAATCTCAACAAAATAAAAAAATCAAGGACACTAATTGTAAATTACCCAACCCTTAAAGATTGTCTAACCCTTGAGAGCGGAGCAAAAATGCGTTGTCATGGTTGAGAGAAAAGAAGAAAAAGTTATGGCCAGCCCGGCCCCCGACACCTGGTGCTTGTCTATGCTTTATATTCAAAGAGATAAAGTGTAAGTGGACCCACGAAATAAATGAGTTTGAAATGCCAAAACCAAATTCTCTTCCGATCTCTTAAGGGTTAAGTAATGAAATTGCTATTTGATGTCTTTGTTTCGTATTTAATTGTTATTCCGGTAATATTTTTGGTCAGGGTAAAAATTGCCCTTTATGATTATTTTTAGCTTGTGTAAGCCCTCAATCTGACTTGGATTTTGACTGGTCATTCGGTAGATTTTTTACTTGACTATCTATAGTTTGAACTTGTACTTTTAGAGAACAAAACTGAAGTAAAAAAATATTTTAGCTATAAGAAAGAGGTACTCCGTACACATTTTGAAATAGGTAGATAACAAGTCGTGCACTCGGCCTTTGTGGCATTCATAATCAGGAATCACTGGGCTGGGGTTGCTACATCGGAGTGGTACTAGACAAACGATATTCGAACAACTCAAAAAGTCCAGAATTCAAAAGCCATGTCTATTGAGCTGCCCCCTGTGCACCCGCCAATTCACTTCCTCTGTATATTTATTTCTCCACTCTCATTCACGGGAACCAACAAATTAACACTTAATAAATAGCCCAACTTTGGTGATCATTCTCCATCAGAAGCACTCGCACTGACTTGAGTTTTTAACTTCTAGTGACTAGTGATAGAGGTGGAGCCGGCTTTTTAACTCTGGGTATGCAAGAATTAAAAGTGAAAACTACTAAAAAAGTTAAAGGAAAATGATAATTTTCATTTCTTTTCCCCCTCTGAAACATGTTGTTGATGCTTTTTAAAATTCATTGATAAAGTAAATGTCATTTTTATATAGCCTTGTCCTTTTTGTAGTATTTATTTATCACGTTTAAAAGAAGCTGAATATCACATAAATAATATAGAATGTGTTTGAACAATTTAAACTAGTTTAAAGTTACTTTTTTCACATATAGTGAAGAAATAAAATGATATTATGTGAAAAAATTTAAATCAACTTAATTTTAAGCTAATTTAAAATAAAAGCCATGACTAATAACTTTAATTTCTCATTTAAGAAACATTAAGTATTTTTTATTTTAATTAATTTTAATAAAGTAGTTCAAAAGTATGTGTTTCAATATTCATATATTAGTAAAGAAAACTTTTCCCAAAAGCAAATAAAGATACATATATAAAACTAATTACCTAAAAGAAAAAAGTAAATAGAAAAGAAATTAAAAAACATATAACATAATGTAATTACAATTTACAACAATTAATGAAAAAATAAAAAAGTAATATGAAAAAGAAGATAATGATAATATTGTCCAAAAAGAAAATAATGGAAAAACAAAACAGAAAAGGAAAAGAAATAAGGGGAGAGAGAGATGGGATGTTAGAACAAGATTAATGTGGAAAAAAATTAAGGGAAAAAACATATTTCTAAATAATGGATAGGGAAAAACTCCAAAATAGCATTTTACATCCCAAATTTCCTACATTATTTGAGTTGGTAAAATTTGGGTTTTTTTCCCAAATTAATTGTGCTAGTACAGCAGTAAATAATTATTAAAGAGAGAGAAAAGGAAAAGTTGCCAATCTTAGATTTTGTGCTATATTAGAGCTTTCCCCCTTCCCTTCGTCTTCGTCAGCTCTACTTTGAAACCATTTCTGAAAAAAAAACTCAAAGCTTTATAACTCCACCAAAAAAAAAAAAAAAAGTGCATACCCTTGCATCCCTATAGCTCCGCCTCTGTGATAGTGAATTCTATATGGCTGAAGAAACGAGGATCAGTTTTGGAAATAAGAAAAAGGAAATCGAAGGTCGAGGATTGATCCAGTTGGTATTTTCTTGGTCTATACAAGATGTCATGAACAAGGATCTTTACCAGAACAAGGTTTATTTTCTGTTTCTCTACTTGCATTGCATGTTTGGTAGGGATTTCTAGACATTACATGTTAAGAGTTACGTTCAAACTTCAACACTATGTACTAAACATGCACTTATCCGTCAAAATGCTATGCAATTAATCTTGACAGGTTCAGCCTATTCCAGAGACATTCGCATCGGCAGATCATTATTTCCAGTCATTCGTCAATCCACTTATTGAAGAAACACATTCTGATCTACGCTCCAACTTTATAACTCTGACTCGTGCCCCCGTTCGTGAGATATTTGATGTGGAACAACACAAAGATTTCAGGCTTCCCAATAATTTTTTGTACACCATAGTTCTACAACCACTGAATTCCAAGGAGAAAGCAAATGCATATGAGCCTGAAATCGGAGACCTGGTTGCTTTTGTAGGTGCCAAACCGCGAAGAATTGATGATCTGAATAGTCCTAAAAGACCATATACAATTGCGGTAGTTCTAGGCATGAAGGATGATGATTCCTCCAGAATTCCTCTCCTGTCTTCGAAGACTATCCTGTTTGAGAAGAAAGATAACACAAAGCGGGAAAAACTTTTTGCTGTTTACCTTACAAACTTGACAACAAACATCCGCATATGGCAGGCATTGCATCCCGACTCAGCCGGGCATAATATGAAGATAATTGATTCAGTGCTGACAATCAAAACTTTCAAGGTAAAATCTAATGAAGATTTTTGAACTCGATTACTTTTCCAAAAACTGAGGTTGGACTACCTTGCTAGAATTTAAATTTTGTTATGTATGGATTCAATAATTTTTCTGCAGGTGGAAGAAAATTGTGCTCTCTGTTCAGCTGAGCAAAATCAGAGTTTTCATATATCGAGGTTAAGGGAATCCATTGAAGCTTTAGAAATGGATGAGTCACAAGACGCTGCTATCTTAAACTGTATTTCAACAAGAGAATGTTACCATAGAAATGACATAAAGCTTATCTGGGGTCCTCCAGGAACTGGAAAAACAAAAACAATTTCGACTTTGTTGTTTGCTCTGTTGAGATTGAAATGCAGGACATTGACTTGTGCCCCAACTAATGTTGCTATAATAGCGGTAGTGAAGAAACTGATGAGTTTGCTTAGTGGTACACTGTTTTATGATACGTATGGACTGGGAGACGTAGTTCTGTTAGGTAATGGTAAGCGGATGAAGATTGATGACAATGAAGATGTTCATGATGTATTTCTTGATAACCATACTTCTGTGCTTCATAAATGTCTCGTGCCATTTTCTGGATGGACGGCAAATATAGCATCACTCATAGGCTTGCTTGAAGATCCCAAAGAACAGTATAGGCAATACCTGTTGTTAAAAGAAAAGGAAAAGCAGGAAGAGGATAAACAGGCTAATAGTGTTGTCAATGAGGACCAGATGAACCATACAATAAAGAAATTGCCAAGAGTTCTGGAGAAATGTGGCGGGAAAGTATCGGAGTCTGAGATTGAGAAATATAATTTGGGAAATAAATCTTTGAAGCAAATATATTGTTTCTTGAAGGGAAACGAGAAGAGAGGATCGAAGAAACAAGAGTCTTTGCTAGAACGAAATCAGTTGAAGTCTTATGAAATTGAGGACGAGAGCGACAAAAAGAAAGAGAAAGAAAGTGACAAAGGAATTATTATATGGACATTTGAGGAGTTTATGTCCAAGAAATTTGATTCATTGAGAACGCAAATACTCTTCTGTACAGAAGGCTTGTGCACACATATGCCAACTTCTCATCTGAAGCTCGAAGTAGTAAAGAACATGGTTAGGAATCTTGATTTGCTAGAAAATTTGGAAACTTTGATCCATAAAGTTTGTGCTGCAAATGAAGATTTACTGCAAGCCTTAAATGGAACGAGGGGAACAGGAAGCACACTGAGATTGCATAAGACCCGACTAGAGTGCCTTGAAGTTCTGAAATTCCTCCGAGATGGATTTTTTGTTCCACAATTTACTGAATACTATGAAATTAAGGATTTTTGTCTACAAGAGGCAACCTTAATTTTCTGTACGGCTTCTAGTTCAGCAAAGCTGCAAAGTGGAGACATGACCCCGTTTGAATTAGTTATTATTGATGAAGCGGCACAGTTAAAAGAATGTGAATCTGCTATTCCATTACAGCTCCCCGGTCTTCGCCATGCTATACTTGTTGGGGATGAGAAACAACTTCCGGCAATGGTTCAAAGCCAGGTTTTGTATACATTTAATTAACCTAAAAACATAAATGAATGAATTTTTTCCCTTCAACTTATATATTGTTTGCTGTTGGCAGATATGTGAAAAAGCAGATTTTGGTAGGAGTTTATTTGAGAGACTTGTGACATTAGGACACCAGAAGCAGCTTCTTGGTGTTCAGTATCGAATGCATCCCTCCATAAGCCTATTTCCAAATCAGCAGTTCTATTGCAAACAGATTAAAGATGGACCAAATGTTAAGGAAACAGGCTATGAAAAGCGCTTCCTTAAAGGAAAGATCTTTGGCTCTTACTCCTTTATCGATATAATCAGTGGGAAAGAACAATTTAATGACAGCCATAGTAGGAAAAACATGGTTGAGGTGTCTGTAATAGCTGAAATTCTGTCCAACCTTTTCAAAGGTAGCTCTCACTATCTATCTGTTAATCTTACCAAGTATTGGTAAGATGAAAATTTTTATTTATGCTGATTGATTTTAATGTATACTTTTACAGAATCTCTTGTGTCAAGGAGAAAGGTTCGTGTTGGTTGCTTGTCACCATACAAAGCGCAAGTTTGTGCAATTCAGCAAAAACTTGGAGACATGTACAGCACTGATGCAGACAAAGAGTTCTCTGTAAATATTAACTCTGTTGATGGTTTTCAAGGAGGGGAAGAAGATGTAATAATAATTTCTACTGTCAGATGCAATGCGAATGGATCAGTGGGTTTTCTTTCTAACTGTCAAAGAACAAACGTTGCTCTGACTCGAGCAAGGTATAATTTAGATAGCTGAAAATTATTCAGTGTATAAATTTGATCTATTCCTTGATGAAATGCTAAAATGGCACTTTTTGTAGGTACTGCCTCTGGATATTGGGCAATAGTACAACTTTACTCAATAGTGGCTCTGTTTGGAAGGACTTAGTTCTTGATTCCAAGAAACGGGGTTGCTTTTATAATGCTCTTGAGGACAAAAATATGGAACAAGCAATTACTCGTGCCTTGCTTGAGCTTGGACAGCTTAATCTGTTGTTTGATACAAACTCATCAGTGTTTCGAAATGCAAAGTGGAAGGTAAACCGCTATTTACTCAAAGGACACTCTTGCAGTCATATTTTGTTTCTTATAATAGAAAGAAATCTTAGCTTATATAAGTTGTTTGGTAAAGAGGATTAGATGGTACTAAGTACTGATAATACCTCGGTTTTGAATGTTACAGTTTTATTTCTGTGATGAATTCTCGAAATCAATGTCTAAGATCCAAGACACTGATGTTCACAACAAAACCGTTTCTCTTCTTGAGAAGCTTTCAGCCGGCTGGCGACAAGAGCAAAAACATGAAATTCTCAGCAAATTGGATGGTGCTGCTGCTGAATTGTTGGACATATATGATATCAAGGAACCATTTAAGTTGATTTTCACCGTTGATATTATCCAGGAAAATTCGAATGAGATTCAAGTCATCAAAATTTTGGATATTTTACCAACATCAGAGATCCTTAAATCGGCCAAGAATCTTGACTCAGTATTTGGGAATTTTACATTTAACTATATGAGCCGATGCTTGCGCAAGCGCCTTGAAGGGTACGTGGCATCCTCATTCCCTTCGTCTAGCCTCCTACAATTTGTCAAGAATTATTTTCATGTTTGTTTTCTGCAGGAACACTGTACTTCCAGTAACATGGCCAGTGGATGTAAATTCTCCAGATCATAAGTTAGCTGGTCGACTGGCAGCAATAAGTCTTGAAGACAACTAACTAGGAAAATCAACAAAATGTTATCTAGTCAGTGATTTATGAAAAAAGTTATTACTAGTGAAAGAAATTTGCTCCAAAATCATGATATCTAAAACATTGTTGTAATAAACAGGGATGCCGGTGAAGTCCACCAGAAGGGGAGGAAGTAGCTATTGGAGATGGTTACGAGCACTCAAAAGTCAGCCTTTTTGTGATGAGAAGTTTAAGCAGAAATTTGTTCTGTTATAGTGTGTTGATGGTTTGATGTTCTGTCGGGCCTTTTTGTTCATGTCATGAAGCTCAGTCAGTTTCTCCATGTATTCAGGCTGGTATTAAGTTGTTCAAGATTGTCCTGTAACTTATGAGCTAATTGCATGCAATTTGACTTATGGTACTTTTTTTTTTTTTCTCCTCTTTAAATTTACGAAAAAGAGATGGGCAAATTTGTCAGGTTACGATGAATTAACTAATGGATGAAAACTGTCATCCTGGACTACATTGGTGACGACCGAAGGCAAAAAGAATGAGAGAAAATATCATTTTCTGAAATATTAAACAACAATATGTTAAAAGTAGCATAAAAGATAAGAGAGGTTAAGCCTATTGCTACGGAGAGGGGTGGATTTTTTAATGGCCTGGGCAGAGCCATTTTTTTCCCTCTCTTTTTTTTCCCCAGTTAAAGCTTTCTGCAAAAATTTTGCTATTTTGCAGAGAAAGGGAGGAATACGAAGGGAGGGCGGGGAAGAGTAGTTGCACGAGTCTAAAAAAAAGACTAGAATAATACTATATAGTATCAGTGGTGTTTGACACCAGTCTATGTGGCATTTAATATGTCATTAAATGATAAGTAGAATTAAATGAATAAATAAATGATCCACTTAAGTTAACTTATCATTTAATATCACCTTGATATGGTGTCAAGTACCAGTGGTCTTAAATAGCACTACTCAAAAGACTAACATCCATTTATCTTTTTTTGACTTTTGTGCTTTGTACACTTCTCCATCATGTTCTCTCTCCTTTTATTTATTTATTATTTATCTTTTGAAATAAATTTTTGTATATATGTTTTTTATGCAAACTTTTCTCTTGTTAAGTAATATATAATGTAATTTTAAAACACATGAATTTTGATTATGTAAAGTTTATTAAAATAAATAAGCATTACTTTCCATCAAAAAAATAAATTTAGTAAAAATTTACTTGACAATTCTTATTCCCTCTGACACGGTAGATATTCTTAATTCTTACTTGTTATCTATTTTATCATATATCTAAGAGAATGAAGATTCTTTTATCTTTGGTGTTAAAATATCTATTTGTTTTTGTTTGTCATTAATAGATAAATAGTGGTTAAAGTTTTTATATATGCTTGTGATTTGTTTATTTAGAAAAATACTATCATATTTCGAATTTGATTTAAACTAATTTATAAAGGAGACTATATCAAACTATTTTTTTTTAATTTTTATGTACTCTAATCTTTCTAGTGTAATTTCATTTTCAAAAATTTATACTATAAAAAAAATTTTCCGCCCCCTTCCCCAAATGTTTTTCCTTTAAGTTCAGTTCAGTCTTATCCAAAATCCTAAGTTTGTCCTTGGCTACAAAAGCATTGAATTCAAGTTTTGAACATAAATATCGCATTAGTAAAAGACTTACACGAGTTTTTAAAAACACAACACAAAAACAAAATGAAAAATCATTTCTTCATTTAAATTGTACTATGAAGTAGATATTACCTTTCAACTCCAACAGTATGCATTTATTTGTTTTGTTTATTTTTTTCTTTCTAAGTTCAAGCGTAACTAAGAAGCTATATACATATATATATATATATATTTTTGTTTAATTTTTGCATAGCATATCATATCAGGGGAGGGGAAAAACCAAGAAGATATTTTTTGTTAAGAAGCAATTAAAAACGTGAACGGCAGGATTCGAACCTGCGCGGGCAGAGCCCACATGATTTCTAGTCATGCCCGATAACCACTCCGGCACGTCCACTGGTTGTTAACAAGCTTTTATTACTCGAAATAAAGCTAATGCTAGCAACCTTTGCCCACAATTTATGCTATTATAATTTATGGGTTGCTTCTTTGTAAATTTTTGTTTCTCCTTTGATATTTTACTGCTGACAAAAAGAAAGTCTGTTGAAATACACGCTTATTTCATGCACAGTCAAAGATTTCAGCAATACATGATGGCCAAACTTGGCACATAAAATTGAGTAGTGTTACATGTGGTGTGCTGTTGAGCGCCAACGATACTATATAGCATTACTCGTATAAATTAAACATTGTCTATTTGTCTCTTCTTCATAACCATTCTTCATTAATGTATTAATTATATTCTGTTACCATGACAAAATTAGCAAAAATAAAAGTGCCATCTACACAAGTTATAGTATCAAGATAGAACTGATAGCCTTTTCCTTTCTATTATAAGCTTAAACTTCTCCTGTCCAAAACCAATATGTCCTGTGCAGACGCTATTTCTACCACTTCCTTTGAAAGCCACGCCATCCCTGTTTACCAAAAGAAAGCCAGAATAGTTTAAAAAGATAACTATTTAGTATTTACAAGACAAAAGAATTTATTGCATTGGATAAGTTCGCTCATCGACTCACCCTCCAACTTCGCATTCATGCTCACTGATTTAGACCATAGTCAGGACGAGCATTTTTAGTACTTGTATTCAATGGCCATAACATTGGAAGTATCAGGTTCCTGCAGAATTTGATCACAGAAGTTACTTGTCTTTATAGAATGTGCAAGATATGACATAAAAAATATGTTTATCCAGAAATTTCAAAAGTTTGAGAAGTCACATTACCCCTCAATGCGAATGCGCTTTGACAAGCAACGGCTCATATACTTAACCGTATAGTTCCCAAAAACTGAATTGAGTTTCTTTGCTAGTCTTGGTATCGTAACACTCCGCAAAATGTCCAAAATTTTTTATAACTTGAATATTGTCTGCAATTTCACTGACAATGTCTACCGTCCAAATCAACTTCAACCACCAAGTCACATCATATATTTCCAACAATTCAGAAGAAGCACCCTCAAGTTTGCTGAGAATGTTAAGATTAAGCTGCCGCCGCCAACCACTTGATTTCTTCTCCAGAAGATAAAGGACTTCTTTACAAACATGTATGTCTTGAATGTTGGACATGGATTTCAAGAATTCGTCACTGAAACAAACCTTTATCATGTAAAAATAACTGGTTAAGTTAGTTGGTTCAATCAACAAATGAGCAAGTTAAGAGATGGATCAAATTGTACCTTCCATCTCTGATTTCTGAAAGCAATGGAGTCCGTGTTCAATAACAAACTGAACTGTCCATGCTCAAGTAAGGCACCAGTAATTGCTTGAGCCATCTCTTTGTCGTCAAAAGCGTTATAGAAGAACCCTTGGTTCTTCGAATCTAGAACTAATTTCTTCCAAACAGAGCCACTATTTAGTGAAGTTGCACTATTCCCCAATATCCAAAGGCAGTGGCAGGAGAAAGAGTCATTAATTTGTTTCATTAAGGTATAAGTCAAAATTCTGGGGAACCAATCTTGTTACCTATTAGTACCTTGCTCGAGTCAGAGCCACATTTGCCCTTTGACAATTAGAAAGAAAACCAACTGAACCATTCCTATTGTTTCGAACAGTAGAGAATATTATCACATCTTCTTCGCCCCCTTGAAAACTATCAACGGAGCGAACATTTACTGAAAATTCTTCTGCTGCATCTGTACTATATTTCTTCTCCAGTATTTGCTGAATTGCAAAAGCCTGTGCCTTGTATGGTGACAAGCACCCAACACGGACTTTTTGCTTTGAGGCAGCACATTCTGCAAAAAGAAACAGTATAATAGCAAGTACTCCAATAACAATTGCTTCAGAATCAACTAAAATATTCCAGAATGCTATAGCAAAGATTCTTGAAAACTACCTTTACAGAGATTGGATACGATGTCTGCTACGACAGACGCTACGACCATATTTTTCAGGCTGTACCTATCATCAAATTCTTCTTTCCCAGTGATTATTATGTCAAAAAAGGAGTACGTGCCAAAGGCTTTTCCTTTAAGAAAAGCCTTTGGAAATAGAACTCCTTACTTGGAAATAGGCTAATTGAGGGATGCATTCTGTACTGAACATCAAGAAGGTGACGGTTATGTCCTAATGTCACAAGCCTCTTGAATAAACTCCTTCCAAAATCAGCTTTCTCACATATCTGTGAATGCAAGACAAGATTTTCTGACTCCAGATATATTTCAAACACACAATTAGAAGAAAAGAAAAGAAAAGAAAATCAACGACAGATGATAATAAAACCTTGCTTTGAACCATAGCCGGAAGTTGTTTCTCATCTCCAACAAGTATAGCATGGCGAAGACCAGGAAGCTGTAAAGGAATGGCAGATTCACATTCTTTTAACTGAGAAGCTTCATCAATGATTAGCAATTCAAATGATCTCATGCCTTCGTCTAGCAACTTCGCTGAAGTTGAAGCAGTAGAAAATATCAAGCATGCATGTTCTAGGCAAAAATCTCTAACCTCGACTTCTGAATATAATATCTTATATAAATCATTAAAATTTCTTCCAGTTACTCCTTTTCCTTCTAGGACTAGTCTTAGATCTTTTTTTCCAACCAAAGCTTTTTGAATCAGAGATTTTGTTGTTTTGATCAAATCAAGAATTCTAACCATGTCCTGTACTACTTCCAGCTTAAGATAAGATGTGGGCAAATGAGTGTGCAAGCTTGATGTAAAAATCATTAGCCTTCTACCAATTGAGTTGAATTTCTTCTTGATAAACATCTCAAATGTCCGTGGAGTATCATCTTTTCTCGTTGCTCTTCCTTCAGTTTTCTTATTCTTAAGCTTTCTTTTATCAAACTTTAATTGACTTCCTTTTAGGGAATGCTCTCGTCGCTTTGATTTTTTCTTGTGTATCTTCCGCGCAATTTCCTTCACATATTTCTTTCTTAGTATTTCTATGATGTCTCCATTGTCATCTTCTTCAGTATCATCATCATCACAACTACGGTCGTGTCCTTTTTCCTCCTCTCCTTCTTTTATCAAGTACCTTCGATAGTTCCCTTTTGGATCTTCAAGCATTTATCATAGATAGCAAATTACCTCTCCAGCCAACTGATAGAGCAAAACATTTAAGAAGTACGTCAACACGGTAATCAAGAAGTACCTCATAGAGATCCCCATGATCATCAAAGATGTTCATTCTTTTCTCAAAGTCCATAAGTGTCATATGACAATCTACCACTTAGCATACTATGAAACTTCTTTGCAACTCCTAATACGGCAATGTTAGTTGGAGCACACGTCGCTCTTCCGCACTTCATCCTTAACAGAGTGAACAACAGTGATGCAACTGTTTTTGGCTTTCCAGTTCCTGGAGGACCCCATATTAGCTTCGCGTTGCTTTGATGACAACAAGCTCTTGTGATAATACAATTCAAAATCGCAGTTTCTTGTGAATCATCCCTGCCAAAAGTTCCAATCACTTCCCTTAATTTCAATAATTGAATACTTTTAGCTTGCTTGTTGAAACAATGCTAACAATTTACCTCTTATGCAAGCAAGCCAAAAAAAATTAAAAAAAAAAAAAATAGAGAATTTAATGATCTCATATATGTAATATTAAGGATACTCTAGTACATAATAATCAGATTCCTAGCACTACAGGCAATACATTTCAGCTTATTTTTCCTAAAGAATATCTGGAACTATGCCATTAATTCATACAGATTAACATTAGATCTTACTATTGAATCGACTTTCAGCATTGAATTAACTATATTCATATTTCCTCTGCCATGCAATGCATTCCATATGCGTACATGTGTAGCCAAGTTTGTAAGATATGTAGCAAAGAGTTTAACCGGTTTGTCCCCTTTCTTCTCCCATTCTCCAAACATTATAGGATTTGATGACGGGATCTGAATAGCAGTGCCTGTTACATGACTATCCTCTATAAGAACAACATCTACCGAGACTTTAACTAAAGCAATAGTATAACGTCTTCCAGGCCTGTCCAAGTCATCAATACATTCGGGATGAACCTCTGTCAGCGCAATCAATTCCCAACCATCTGGTTCATATATTTCATAGTCTTCGTCAACGTCTGGTTGCCATTGTTTAATGAAGATGTCATATATCAAATCCTTGGGACGCTTGAACTTTGAGTCTTCTTCAGTTATTTCACATATAGGTAGGTGCATGAGACACAGTGGTAAACTTATCACGCAGATCAGCATGTGTTTCTTCAATAAGCGGATATATAAATGAGTTGAAGTAATTCTCTGTTGAGGAGAATGTCTCAGGAATTCGATTAACCTGTCAAGATATAAATTAATTCTTCATCCGGCATATTTGTAAAAAGGGTTAAATTTGATTGAAGTACAGACCTGATTCCTATAAAGATCCTTGTTCATGACATCAGTTAAGGACCAAGAGTATACTAAATCGATCAATTCTTCACGTTTAATTTCTTTTTGACTATTTTTACAGTTGTTGCTTTTCTTCTTCTCCACATAAGTGCCCATATTCTCATCCTTGCTTTCTTCTTCTCCACATAAGTGCCCATCATCTCATCCTCTAATCCAAAGCTCCAAAGGAAGAGTTCAGAAAAAATGGAAACTCCTCACTGGTATGGAGAAGAAATTATGGAGTTCGAAATGCTTTGGTTCCAACTTCCGAGGGTTTTGCAAATGATGTTCAATTGTTCATTGCAATTCGTATCAATTGCCGGGATAGTTGGTGTTTTTGTTTCCCCCGTTTAAGCCTACCTCTACTACTAGAAAAGAAAACTCTTTTCTCTATATATATGCGAGTTCAACACATTGAGGAGAATGTTGTCTTCTTGATTTTGCCTATTGATCAACATAGTTTAGATTGCACTACAACAAAACTGTGCTAGTGGGGCGACTCCAACTGCCGCGTTCGAAATGTCGCTGGAAAATGTACTGTCAAGTGCAACGACATTCCAGGTCGCCACAGAAGGTAGTTCGGTGTAGAGTGGCCATATTGTGTCGTCTCAAGAGTCAGAGTGTCGCCCCATTTACGTAGCTATCTGCAGAGACGACAGA